>CM077165.1:147145489-147387989 GCA_039583875.1 Platanthera guangdongensis
GGAGTTGTATGTTTCGCAACATTGTGCGACTGCACGGAATCCGAAGATCATAGTCCAGTATGATCGCGATGGACGATTTACGTCAAGGATTGGAGACTCCGTCAGAAGAGCTTGGGCACGAAGCTAAAGTTCAGTACGGCGTTCCATCCTCAAACCGATGGCAAACGGAGAGGACGAACCGTACGTTGGAGGAATGTTTGAGGATGTGCGTTCTTGAATTTGGCAAGAGGTTGGAGGATCACCTCTTCATGGTAGAATTTGCGTACAACAACAGTTTTCAAGCTAGTATAAAGATGGCGCCATACGAAGCTTTTGTATGGGAGGCGGTGTCGAACGCCAATGTCTTGGGCAGAGGCGGGAGACACCAAACTTCTGGGAAGGATGCGGTAGTTGACGCTTGTGAGATGGTACGAACCATCCAAGAGCGTATGAAGGTGGCACAAGACAGGCAAGCGAAATATTTTAATGCTCGTCACCGGAAGTTAGAATTTGCAGTTGGTGATTGGGTTTATCTGAAGGTCAAGCCGTTCAAAGGCGTCACGCGGATTCGCCGACTCAAGAAGTTGAGTCCAAGGTTTTTGGGGCCTTTTGAAATTGTTGAGCGGATAGAGAAGCACCTATCGTTGCATTGTCCGCAGATTTGAGTGGATTACATGACGTCTTCCACGTCTCCGTGTTGAGGAAAGCCTTGGTGAGTCTAGCGTGGTGATTGAGCCGCATCGGTGCCGATTGAGGAAGACTTTAGGACGCGAGTCCTTCCAATCGCTATAGAGATTCAGAGATTCGGCAGTTGCGGATAAAGAAGTTAAACTTGTGAAAGTTCGTTGGGACAACTGTGGTCGTGAGGAGTTCTTGTGGAGCGAGAACAGGCCATGCTAGAAGACTAACCAGAACCTATTTTTGTCAGGTACAGTTAAGTTGTGTACCCTTTTGTTTGTAATTTTCGGGACACGAAATTCATTAAGTGGGGGATAGTTGTAACACCCCAGTTTTTGCAAGAGGTTCAATCTGCTGTTCTGGAAAATTTTGGGTTCTCTGGCAGGAGGCACACGGCCTGCGACACGGGCGTGTCGCAGGGCGTGTCGAGGTCGTGTCGACACTCGGCCCAAGTGTCGACACTTTGTGCTCGACAAAGTGTCGAGAGTGAGGCACACGGCCTGCGACACGGCGCGTGTCGCAGGCGTGTCGAGGCCGTGTCGACACTTGGCCCAAGTGTCGACACTTTGTGCTCGACAAAGTGTCGAGAGTGAGGCACACGGCCTGCGACACGGGCGTGTCGCAGGGCGTGTCGAGGCCGTGTCGACACTTGACCCAAGTGTCGACACTTTGTGCTCGACAAAGTGTCGAGAGTGGGGCACACGGCCTGCGACACGGGCGTGTCGCAGGGCGTGTCGAGGCCGTGTCGACACTCGGCCCAAGTGTCGACACTTTGTGCTCGACAGTGTGTCGAGACTGGGGCACACGGCTTGGGACACGGGCGGTCCCAGGCCGTGTCACCTCTCGGGTTGGTGATGGGGCCGTGTCGTTGGAGCTACACGGCAGGCCACACGGCCGTGTCACTGGGGACACGGGCGTGTCGGATCGAACACGGGCGTGTTGGATGCCCGTGTCTGATTCCAGGCGCGTCGATTTGAGACGGCGAATGAGGCACACGGCCCTGGACACCGGGCGTGTGCCAGGCCGTGTTCGGCCCAGATCTTTTATTTCCAGGCGAATCGCAGCCAGTCTTTTTCTGGTTTTGGGATCTAACGGTTCAGGCCATCTCCTGGGATTTAAGCCCGAAGTTAGGGCTGCAGATCCTCACTTTTTTCCAAGTTCTCTCTTTCTAAGATCTTGAGAAAACCTAGAGCAAGGAGGAAGAAGAAGAACTCTTGGGCTGTAGGAAGGGTGTCGGAGCTCCGATCGCGAGCCGAGTCCGGATCCGTGAAGCTTGGAGCATTGCGAAGTGTTCCATCCGGCTATTTTGCCATGGCAAGGAAAGAGTCGGAAGGTAACGACATCTCTCCTCTCGTCTTTAGGATGCACGTTTTAGCATCATCTAGTTTTCTTTTCTCTAATTTTTGGGCACCAAACTCTCAAATGAGAGGGGTTTTGGCTTGCCAAGTTTCAAGAGGAACTTCCGGGTCGATTGAGTCCGTCCCCGCATATTTTGCATTAGAGATCCGCTTCGCTAGTGGATTAGGCATGGTGGGTGAAGCCGTAGTCGCGACCGTTAGTCCGACACGGTGATGTTGCATACGAACTTAGGGATTCGTAGAGGTTTCCGATGCGGCAAGATGCCGTTTGTGTGGTGTGGTGATTGTCCCGTTTGCTTGAAAAGAGTACATGTAGTCGAACCCGGACAAGGTTAGCTCCTCGTGGTGGTAGATGGTTTCCTTGACAAGGTTAGCTCCAAATGAGAATGGAGATGGTTTCCTTGGTGGACAAGGTTAGCTCCGCACGAGTTGGAGATGTTTTCCTTGGTGCGCGGGAACGCTGCGGTACAAAGAGGGATTGCGATGTGTTTAGTCTTGGTTGTGTTGTGCCAAGGCGTGGCTATGTCTCCGTGGTCGGCTGGCTATCCCGTGACACGTGCGTCATGTGTGGAGAGTGTCCCGGCGAGACTAGTCCCCTTCTGTGAGACTGACGAGAATGCCAAGCTTGGGGCAAGCCCGGGCAAAGAGGCCATGAGCGGGTGGGGTCCAGCAAGGCTTCTTAGAATCGGTCAGTCTGTGGTTGTTGGAATCCTGACATGAGACGTCAGAGCTTGCAGGCAAGCCCGGGCTAAGCCCACGAGCGGGTGGGGCCTTGGCAAGATTTCCATGTGGCGGCCTGTGCGCCGTGTGAGGGAGTTGTGTCTCCCTCAATGTTTGCGGCTTTATGCCAATTGGGGAAATGTGAGTACCCAAATGTTGTGATGTTGTGCTAGATGCATACGGTTTAGGGTACCTTGGGTGAAGCCCGGGTGTTGCATTCATGTTGCATAGTAGGCCCTTTCTTTATATGCTCAACCAGTAGAGAACATGTGTGTTGATTGAGACATCCAAGCCTGTTTTAGTGTATTTCTATTTATAGAAATTTATATTGCATATGAAGTGCTGACTTGCAGGTTGGAGGTTCCCCGGGGTCCGTTAGGGCGGCCGGGAGGAGATGTGTTGTTACACAGTTTGAGGTCAGCCTTTGCTGACCCACGTTACTAATAATTTTTACAGGGCAAGGATCGCACGCAGGAGCTAGCACGCCGGTCAAAAAGGCCTAAGCCCATGAAGTGTTTTCTCTTTTGTAGCACTACTTTTGATGGTGTATGTTTGAGACTATTTTGTCCCTTGCATGCCGAGGTAGACTAGGAGTGCTGAGCACATTCATGTTTGGTTGTACTGTTTACCCTTTTGGACATTTGATGTAAGGCCTTAAGGCCATTTGTTTACTCTTTTGGATTAGTGGATAACTTCTAGTTGTGCTTGGTTTTCCGCTGTGTTGTGCAAGTGTTTTGAGTTTGGGTAGCTATATCAACTTTTAATACTGAAGCTGTGGTGTTCGTATGTTGTGGGGCCCCGGCCGGACCCATATTATACGTCTATTACAGGGGAGGTGTTACAGTTCTGGCGACTGTTCAGAGGACAAAATAAACTTGGAGTCACGCGGGACCAGACCTACTGAAATTATATCGGCGAGCCGGTAGTGGTTGCGCCAAATAATCATTGGTTCGACCGAACCCTTTATGGGGAAACCCGTCAAACGCCCCCCAATTTTCGGAGATCGTTTTTTTCTGGGAATGAGTCCAAAAATTTTCTTCAGGCGTTTTTTCAGATCCGTCCTTGTTAGGGTGAATTGTCGCAACACGCGCATTTATGAGCTTGTGTTCCGCTTAGGTGTCAGAATTTGTGGGCTTATCCCATGGTGTTAGCATCATAGGTAGTTACTGTTAGGGTATATCCCTTTGTAAGGTGGATCGTAGGCTCTGTTACGACATTTCTGGGATCGGCGTTGAAGGCCTTTCGGAGGACAAGCCCTCTAATGTTGGCATCGAGGAGTGGTATGTACCTTTGTTCTTTTATGCAGTTTGTATTTTGGTATTTGTATTGTGCTCCTAGACGCTTCTGGCTTATGGCATTACTTGTGTAATAATTTGACTTTTGTGGTGTCAGCATTGTTACTTGTGCGGGACTTTAATTAGCCCTACTTGTATGGGGGTGGGGCCCCAAAAGTTCCGGTGAAGATTGGACGCTTCGAACTGTTGGTGACTGTAAGGATGGTTGCCCCTGGTGATGGAGGGCGTAGCCTTGGCCTTACCCACTGGAAATCTGGCAAGTCCGAGCACCAAGGAGGGAGGCCCCTGGCGGTGGCGGGTAAAGGCTTGGCCTTACCCATTGTAATTTGTCGAGTGCCGACTGTCAAGGGGCAGTCCCCCGGCGATGACAGACGTAGATCTGATGACTTTATCTATTATAATTTGGCAATTACCAACCGCCAAGGTGGGCAGACCCTTGACGATGGTAGACGTAGGTCTAGCAACCTTACCTATTGTAATTTGACGTGTACCAGCCGCCAAAGGGGGCAAGCCCCTGGTGATGGCAGGCGTAGGTCTCTCGCGACCTTATCTATTGTAATTTGGCGAGCACCAACCGTCAAGGGGGCAGACCCTTGGCGATGGCAGGTGCAGGTCTGGCCACCTTACCTTTTGTAATTTGGCCAGTACCAACCGGCAGCCGCCTGACAAGTCAGGGGCGTAGGTCTGCGACCTTACCCATTGTAATTTGACAAGTACCAACCGCCAAGAGGGCTAGCACCTGGCGATGGTAGGTGTAGGTCTGGCGATCTTACCTATTGTAATTTTGCGAGTACCAATCGCCAAGGGGCAAGCCCCTGGCGATGACAGGCATAGGTCTGACGACTTTGCCTATTGTAATTTGTAAGCACCAACTGTCATGGGGCAGGCCCCAGACAATGACAGATATATGTCTAACGACCTTACCTACCTATGTAAGTTGTTATCTGAAACACACGAAGTAAATAAAGTCAGAATGTCAGTTTGCATAAACAATGTGCAGAAGTTTAAATACATGTCTTCGTGGAGTGTTGATAAAGCTGATTAAGAGGAAAGGAGTCATAGGTACAACTCTGTGAGTGGAGCTTCCTAATGGTCTAATTACTTTTGGCAATTACCAACCGCCAAGGTGGGCAGACCCTTGACGATGGTAGACGTAGGTCTAGCAACCTTACCTATTGTAATTTGACGTGTACCAGCCGCCAAAGGGGGCAAGCCCCTGGTGATGGCAGGCGTAGGTCTCTCGCGACCTTATCTATTGTAATTTGGCGAGCACCAACCGTCAAGGGGGCAGACCCTTGGCGATGGCAGGTGCAGGTCTGGCCACCTTACCTTTTGTAATTTGGCCAGTACCAACCGGCAGCCGCCTGACAATGTCAGGCGTAGGTCTGGCGACCTTACCCATTGTAATTTGACAAGTACCAACCGCCAAGAGGGCTAGCACCTGGCGATGGTAGGTGTAGGTCTGGCGATCTTACCTATTGTAATTTTGCGAGTACCAATCGCCAAGGGGCAAGCCCCTGGCGATGACAGGCATAGGTCTGACGACTTTGCCTATTGTAATTTGTAAGCACCAACTGTCATGGGCAGGCCCCAGACAATGACAGATATATGTCTAACGACCTTACCTATTGTAAGTTGTTATCTGAAACACACGAAGTAAATAAAGTCAGAATGTCAGTTTGCATAAACAATGTGCAGAAGTTTAAATACATGTCTTCGTGGAGTGTTGATAAAGCTGATTAAGAGGAAAGGAGTCATAGGTACAACTCTGTGAGTGGAGCTTCCTAATGGTCTAATTACTTTTGCCCCCCCCCCCCCCCCCCCCGGTATTTCCTAGCAAGCGGGTGGTTGATCCCTCGTAGGCATAGGCGCCGACTGATTTAGGCTCCGTTTGGGAGGATTATTTTCACCGGTCAAATGGTCACGACCGGATGAATCAGGACTTAATTAAGGTCTGATTCATACGGTCGTGACCGCTTGACCGGTGAAAATAAGTCCCCCCAAACGGAGCCTTAGTGTGCCTGCATCCGCGGTTGAACTCACAGTGCTGCGATTGATCTCCTTTTTTGGGGAGATTGGCTCGGGCCTTTGGAGCACTATATTATCTTGGATTGCGTAAACTGTGTTGGTTCTCGAGGTGTTGAGAAGAGTATGGTTCTAATGATATTGGGATCACAGTTCACCACGGCGGTCATTGCTCTTCTTCTGAGGTGGCGACTGTTCTTCTACTTCTGTTTTAAACTTTCATTTAACTGTTGTCGGTGTGCTTCGATTACCTTATCCGCCATAATTTAAGCCTCGACACGCCGTACGAGGTCGAAGTGTTGGGGACCGTCTCCCTCAAGAGTGCTGAGTAAAGCCTACCTTATCGGAGCCCTCCCACAAAGAAACTACCTATAAGTTGAGGGTCGATTCCTGGAATCTACCGCGAATCAGTCGTGAAGCAGCAACAAATTTCACGGTTTCACCCTCGCTCTGGCGGATCCTTGAAAAATGAGATAGGTCCTATATAATCCTTTGATTTGCAACGAACTGGTCGACAAAGAGTTCAGATAGATTTCCAAAGTGGTTGATCCTTCCTTTGGAGAGTGGAGATAGATTTGTCAGGCGGCGGCGATGGCAGTTGGAACGGCGGAAACAATAGTGGTTGGCGCGACTGCTGTGATGGCGGTTGACACGACGACGATGATGGCAATTTCGGTGCGGCGGTGGCGATTGGCGCGGCCTCAACGATGGCGGTTGGTGCGGCGGCGGCGGTGGCGGTTTTGGTGCAGTGGCCTTTAAGGTGATCACATCAGTAATATTAACATATGTATCAGTTTTATGTTGTTTTGCTTTTAACAATTTTTTTTTCAAATAATTATTTTCAAATTTAAATGTTTATTAATAGTAATAATTGTGAGCCTATTAGCTCCATTCAATTGAGCAAAATTGGGCCATCAAAATTGACACCGGAGGTCAGAATGCAATAAAAATGATTTCAAATTCTAATTTCAATGCAATAATTCCGATCTCCATTTGGCACAAATTTTTTTTTATCCAGTGAGTTTGAACGAAAAAGCCACCGTCTTAAAATGTATGTTTGGCAAAAGAAATGGTTATGACCACCAAAAAAAGAAAGCTAATTTTAAACAAAATGAATGAAATTCCCTACGTGAGATCGGCGAGCGTTCACGAACGATGGTTCATAACCACCGTATTCATGACCGCCAAACTCTAGTGTAACATTATGCAATTAATATCCAGCTGTGACAAGAATATAGACTTCGTTTGATACAGTGGCGGCGGTTATGAACACGGTTAAATTTTCATTTGTTAACGCTCACCTAAGGAATTTCATCCACTTTTATATTCAAATGGATGATGTTTGTTAGGCGATCCTTAACAAATGACATTTTAACCCATGAGTTTACGACCACCACCACACCACCGTGCCAAACAGAGCCCAACAGCATACTACCCGCATCACCCGATTAAAAAGTTTCAAATGCTATAGCCAAAAACTTCCACACATGAGAGGGCGTATGAACAAATCTGTACCATGAAATGCTGTAGCATTTTGCACTTAATGTAGATGACACATCCACCTACAACCAATTCTTTTGGGGTCGCAGAATTGGAATTGAGAAATTGGATTTCAGTAATTCCAAAACCCGCAAGAATGAGAATTGAGTTGAATTTCAATTATATTGTTCGGGCACGCAGAATGGAATTGACCAAAACCCACATGAATTGAATTTATACTTATAAAATCAATGAACCTATACTCATAATCAACTCATATCAGGCTGCACAAAACGAACTTCATATATCTGAGTATATTAGACTATTCAATGTAATGAAATATATGAAGAACTTCACAAACGCTTAGATAGCCAAAAAAGAGAAGAAACTAAATCCTTGTAAATAGCCAAAAAAAATCTATAATTGGAGAACAGAGACGATTATTGAGTGTATAAACAACGCTTAAATACTAATTACAATCAAGAATCTCATCTCTGGAATTTTGGAAGGTTTAATGCAGTAATTGTAGAAGTTTTTTTTGGAAATTTTGGAGCATTTGATTGCAGTAATTTATGGAATTTTGGAGCACAGAATGAAGCAAAAATCAAAGCATAAATCTTACGGTGGATGAAGAAGAACGGAATGAAGAAGAAGACCTGAGGTGTAGAATGAAGAAGACTTGAGGTGTAGAAGGAAGAAGAAGAAAAGGAGGACCATCGGCGGTGAGCTCATGTCGCTATATTGGTGAGGAAGAGTCTCTCTTGAGAGGGCTCCGGGCTCTCGCAGGAAAAACTATTACGTAAGAATTGGGCATAGGCGAATATGAAAACCCAGGGTTTGTCGAATTCCAATTCCAATTCCAATTCCAAAACCAATTCCTTCCTACCAAACACCAACAAATGATTTATTAAAGGTCAAAACCATATCTGCCGGTCCAATTCTTTCCTACCGAACAAACCCTTGAGGCTAGATGCATGGTTTCAAACAAAATTCCATATCTATAGTTTAAGAAGATCATGAAATAAAAGATACTTAGAATTATAGAAAACCTACCCGAATTTTAATTTGGGCGAAGGGGCTTGTGCACTTATCAGACCAGTCGTGCGCATATGCGAATAATGACTGAGTTGAGGCTACAAAGAAATGCGCATACTGATCAAGGGGTCCAGTGATGTGATGTAGGCAGGTGAGCAACAAGTTTACTATTCTCCACCTCGCACTAGAGTGGTCTTTGATATGCATGTCGTGTTCTGAATTTATTCGCACAAATGGAAGAAGGCAAGGCCTGAACCAGAACCTAGAGCCCTGACGGTTCAGCTGTCATCTTGTTGTCAACTCCACTACTAATTAATCACAATTTAGTTTACAACCCTAGGGTGTGTGATTCCCCCTGACACATGCCGCCCCTCCCGGCAGGGTCCAGCATCTCACTGCATTGCGCCGCCACCATGCGGACAGCTACTACAGCAACCTTGCTCTAGCGAGCCTCGGCCTCTTCCACGTCTGTGAGTGGATGTTCTTCAGTTCGAGGGTTAACCGTTTTGTCTCCCGTACAGCTTTTATATGAAGATTCTTGAAGATCAATTGTTGACATCTTTGCCTACTGAGTATATTTTGCTACAATTGATCTGTGATCCTTTAACCTTCAATATGTACTTACATGGATGTGGACTGTGCAGCCAAACCATGTATCCACCCAGCCATGCACTTGTCGTAAGGAGTTATATTTATCAAGTGACTTCTTCATGTCATCTTGAACTTTTGGGTACCTTCCTGGAATCCTTGTATAAAATTGTTGTGCCCAAGTTTGTGTTCCTCATGATCATGATCTTCAGGTGTACAACTACAAAGTAAAAGTTCTAATGGAGCAATCTTGATGAAAAAAAATTAAGACAGGCAAACCTCGAAAAAGGAGATTTCAGACGCAAAATCAAGAACAATAGGATTGATGGAAAATTGCAAATGTAAAAGAGTCTGCTATGGTCGCACTTCAAGTTAATTTTGTTTCAGGTTAGTTGTTTTTGTAAGGGTTATATAAATCGTAGTGTATTGATTTTGAAATTAAGAAATGTTTAAGTGTCTTTTTTTGGGTGCCCAGCTCCCTTATCGATAGGTGACCCCCCCCCCCCCCCCCCCCCCAAGTAGAACCTTTAGAATACACTCCCCCCCCCCCAGCCACCGACTCCTCCATAGGCTTCCAGTTCCCTCGGTGACACCCGCATCTCTTCATAATCCCCTCCCCCACAGAGCCCTAATTCCATTCATCCAAAACACCTCTATAGAAGCAATCCAAGTCAAGGTCCTCACTTTTCATCATTGGCCCTCATCGAAGTTATAGAAATAACAGCAAGAAATCCAATTCCTCCGTGTCTTTCTTCATTGATCATCGTCCACGACTAAATCCTTATCCATAATTTCTAACAAACTCTCATTCCAACTGTTTGAATATCTTGAGCAGTAGTTTTTTAGCATTCAGACTATATCAATTTATTCACCACTGCAACCACCAATTTATTTCTGGATGAATAGCGCACATGAATATCCTGAATATCTTGAACGTGGCTTCCAGTTGCTTTGATTCACCTGTGTGCCCAACAAACACACAAGTTTTTAGAAGTTACTGAGAAATTGACTATCACTGTTTGTCCAAACTGGTTCCAAACATATGGGAAGGTGTAACTGGCTCCCGATGCAGTATAAGACATTTTCTTGTTGAAACAATAGTAGAATGCTCAACGTGATCCTAGCAATCCTCACACGAAATTCATAAAGAAGAACTCTCATAACCAACTGGGAAGACAAGGGTGGCAGAAGCCAACCCTGTAGTTTAAGGATTTTAAATGTTACATAGTAAGCATGAATTCATAAATATTTGAACAACAAAGTGCATTTTTAGGGTGTAACTTTTCAAGTATTGGAGAGTTTTCTCCACAACAAATATACTGCTATTCTTGATGTTAGCTCCTATAGCATTCAAATAAAACAATCATTAGCCTAGGTACTCAGAGATGATCCCCATGGCACAGAAGTCCTTATCATCAAATACAAGCTTGATATCTAGCTGGATTTGATTTTTTTTCAAGTTAGATGTTGCTCTAATGAATTGAAACACAGAGTCCAAATGGAGATCCATCCTCCCCTCTAAGGGTCTGTTTGGCACAGCGGTGGCCGTCATGAACGTTGTGGTTATCAACCGTCGTTCATGAATGCCCCATCTCATCTAAGAAACTCCGTCCATTTTTATGTTCAAAAATATTTTTTTTTCTTGGTGACGGTCTTAACTGTTGTCATGTCAAACACATTTTATGGCGGTGACATTTTTGTCCAAACTCAAAGGAACAAAAACGCCGCACCAAATGGAACTAAGTTGCCGAGGCCTACCCAAAATCATGGATTAGTTTAGTACATCGTACTATTACATAAAGAGGAGCGACGGCTATAATTGGATAATCACAAGTATATTTGTAGCAAAACCTATAAATGTTCAGGACCCAAGTGGGGCATCTTAAAATCTGCACAAATCATGTACTTGACCACCATGTTGAACTGTTGCTGATAAGACATCTACTTAATGTACTGATTTTACTACAGCTTGTACTCTGTCCAAAGGTGCTATAATAAATGATGAACAATCTGCAAGAATGTCTCCAACATTTTACGGTTTGATGTAAAAAAAATCTCCTTCCATCTTTTGGCCTAAAACCTACTGCAGCTTCCAAAGATTAGCATTATCATGGTACAACCATTGGCAATGAAAAGCGAGAATCATTTTATAATCTTTCAAGCCTTATTTCCTTTTCTTCCCTCCCCTCACCCACTATTTACTTATGCATTTATGTGTAATTTTCAAGTTTCCATGTAAGTTAATAACTTAACTATAACACTTTTCAGTAACAAGGGTGGAAGTTCAAGAATAAGTAGAGAATTCTAGGAACTCCTACAAATTGGAGAATTTAAATGTGTCACAAGCTACCAAGCATTGATAATTCCTTGAGGGCGCCGTACCCATATCGAGTATATTTCCGGTACTAGTATGTACCCGATACTCAATGGATACACCTACTACTCTTCGGACATGCTTGAACTTAACATATTGTTCTATGTATTGTGATAAGGGTCTGCTTTCAAAAATAAAGAAAAGTTGGTTTCATGTCTTTTAGAAAAGAAAAAATTGTGACCCATAAATGCAACTTGTGATGTTTGTTTATTAAAATAAGAAAATGTGTTTAGATTTAAGTTTCTTTTTATGTCAGAATTATGGAAAATTTGACTTCACTGTACTTGTGTATTATGTAGGTCTAGAGTGGTCAAGCTTCCAAAGTATTTTAGAGTCTAATGCAGGAAAAAATTTGGAGCTTTCTAGAGAACTCTAAATTTATTGAGTATTATAAAAGTTATAGATATAATCGGTATTGTATATAGACAGAGTGCTTAAAAGATTTTAGGAAGGTCTTAAATGTAGATTATTCTAGAACCTTCCATTCATTGGAATGAAGATATATTGGGGAACGTAATAGAGTTCTGAAAGTATCGACCTTCTCATTTGTAATTATCCAAGTTTGAGAGAATTAATAGAGTTTTAAGAGTATCAGTCTTGAATTTGCTTCCTCGCTTTCAACAATTTTCACACAATTTCTAAGCAAGACCGACTTAGCTAAGCCTCAAGAAGCAATTGAAGGATCAATGGTCGTGCGAGACCTTGTTGAAGGGGCAAGTCCATAAAAAAATAAAATGACTGGAATTTTCTCTTGTCCAGGAAGTGCGGCTAGAAACTCAACCGAATTTTTTTGAGAATAATCTGCTTTTATCGCTCACCGCCACATGGAATAAAATTTCCTTGTCAAGAGAGCATGAACTAGCTCAAGTTATATTTATCAAATTATGGTTTCTATCCTTTGCATCCACCATATAAGAGTGTGACTAGAATGCTTCAACCCCGCGAATGTGATCCATTGGGTGTGGCTTTAACATCAACAACAATATCCATTCAACCCTTCTAAACATTGACAATCCGTTATAAGCAAACAACTTATGCTTCATGATGATCTCGAATGTTAGTAATAGTAGTTTTCTCATTTTTAGCAGGCGAATTCCATCATTGTTTGACTATTTGACATATTCACACAAATTTCCACCATTTATGTTGATGTTAGCAAAGCTACGGTTAATTTGACGAGTGGATGTTGTGATCTCTTCTCGTCGATGGGCTAGGATTCTCGAAAGATCCTTCCACTTTTCCCAAGCTTGTTTACAAACATGCCTGAATTCGAATTATTTTTGTAAGCAGACCATCTTGAATGGTTGTTTAGGATGGTACTTTATTAGTGACAGTTCACATTTCCTTCGCGTAAATACTAGGTCTTACAAACTGGACATGTATACAAATACAGTCACATATGTATGCTGGTAATGACCAAGTTTGGGTGTATATATATATGATTACTATGCTTGTATGCTAGATTGATCATTTGATACAAAAGATGCACGAGTGTGCCCGGCAATGTTCATTCTATCTCCAATTCTATTGGAAA
This sequence comes from Platanthera guangdongensis, assembly GCA_039583875.1. Classification (NCBI taxonomy): domain Eukaryota; kingdom Viridiplantae; phylum Streptophyta; class Magnoliopsida; order Asparagales; family Orchidaceae; genus Platanthera; species Platanthera guangdongensis. The sequence continues at coordinate 147,158,555 of CM077165.1, forward strand.
AAACACCATAGCAAAATATGTATAGTGAAGTTGGCATCCCATGTCATAAAGCAAAGTGCAGGAATGAACAAAAGCACATCAAAATCCCAACTACCAAACCTTCCTATATTAATTTCCCTATATCTTATTCCTTATTGTGTGGAAATTTGTGTGGAAGTTTCTGTGGCAACCTAGTAGTTCCCAAAAGGCATGTAAAATATAAGTATTACTTAAAGCCTTGAGTATATGCCTGGTGTATAACCCGTAATTCGTCGAGATTAGAAGTACCCCAGCAGACGGCTATCCACAGACCATGTGACGAGCTTGGGCGAGCAGAGGCGAGCTGTGACGAGCTTGGGCGAGCTGTGGCGAGCTGTGGCGAGCTTGGGAGAGCAGAGACGAGCTGTGGCGAGCTTGGGAGAGCAGAGACGAGCTGTGGCGAGCTTGGGCGAGCAGAGGCGAGCTGTGGCGAGCTTGGGCGAGCAGAGGCGAGCTGTGGCGAGCAACTCGCGAGTATGGGCGAGTATCTCTTGGAACTAGCTGGCAGAAGCTGGATACTCGCCTATACCCCCCCCCCCCCAGGATTTCTCTATAAATAGCCCCCCAGGGGTACTGGAAATGACACTTTTGGAAGAGGTCGAGGTCCCCCAAGTGGATACTCGCCCAGTCCTTGCCTGCCTAGTACCTCGCCCAGCCTTTTGGTTGCGGAGGGGAAGCTTCTTCTAAGCTTCCGGGTACGTGGTGGGACCTCCCTGCTGGAGCACTTGGGGTGTGCTTGTAGATAGTTTCCTTTCTTTCTCGCTAGCCACTTAAAATGTGACGTCGGATCCTAGAATCAGTAACCTTAGACTACATTGATCCTATTTCTGAGGTTGGGATTTTTCCCGGCTTCAACACCTGGCTTTAGGGTCGTTACAATTGACATCGACAAAAACTACCTTCTCCGTGAAACAATTATAAGCAAACATTTATGGACTTAATTTATGTACACATGAGAATTGTGGGAAAGCACCGATAAAAAATACAATATGGTAACCCAAAGCTCTGCGGAGATTAATAACTAAAGCATTGCGTGAATGACAATGGTACACATTCATGATGATAATTTTTTTCTATATACAATAACATTTAATGCTTGGCCTATCAATCTCAAAAAAAGTTGTAGGTCCGATTATTATCATGTAACTATTCTATGAAGTGGTGCAACAAGACATCAAACAACATTTAAACAAATTTTTTCTCGAATGGCAATAGTTATCTATGTTATGACAAATAAATGCCACATGAATGTCAAAGATTACAGTTTTGTTCAAACAATGACAACATTGCTCCATAATTACTATACATCGCACCAGTGTGGCCTCCTGGAATGTTTCTTAGGACCTCTAGTAACCTAAAATCAGCATCAGTCTACAAAAAGAAAAGTGATATCATGGCAGAATTTCAGCGGAAAATGGGAATGTCATATATATACCGGAATCATATACACAATGCAGTCATAATAAGTGAGAAGACATAAATTATAACAGATTCAAGATGCAAGGATTCATAACAAACATTCCGGGAAAGCTGAGAGCAAGAAAATTTCAAGCTGCTCTAAAACTGAAAACCAAATGAGAGATGACATGCGATATTTCTCAGCTGCAACTAAATAAACATCCTAGATATCACAGTAATCACAATAATGCAACTGAGAAACCAAACTCATAATTCACCAAAAAGCTATCGCAAATATCTCGATAATTTAACAAACTGTCATAAAACAGCTAAAATTGTTCATAAATTCACGGAAAATACCACAATACTAAAAATAGTTTTGTACGCACGTCTCGAAGAGCAGAAGTCCAAATTGCAAATGACACAGAAAATTCATACATCATAAAACAGTTGGGCCGAAACTAAAAAGCAATTCCTTTCCAACAAGTGTTGCACCGGAAGCTCGTCCCCAATACAGTTTCAAAGTCATCCAACTTTAAAGCACACGAGTAGTAATCACGTTCTCAACATCAAACTAACAAAACGAGCAAAAAATTAGCCAGAGAACAACTAAAATCGATAAATTTTAACGAAAGCCTCAGTCAATCTCAATGTGTGCATGATGATTTTTTGGAGAAATAAAATAATATTTGAGAATTATTCACCTAATGAGATCCATATCCACCCATAGAGCCCATGTTTGTTCTCTGCAATGCAGCCTGGGCTAAGTTAGCACCTTGGTAAGAACTGGCACTACCACCGCTAGCTTGCTGTGTTCCTGGTGGTGTAGTCCCTTGAAAACTTGGGGACCCCTGAAATCCAGGAGGCCCCTGGAAACCAGGAGGCGCTTGAAATCCTGCATTTTGATACCCAGAATTCCCCATGGCATAGTTTGGTACAACGCTGTGCTGTTGTGCCATTGCTGCTTGCGGACCTATAGTAGATGAAACTCCAGCACTCAATGCTCCTACAAGAGCAGGGTTAAAGGAGGCGAGCATCGGATTGATACTGAAGGCGGCTGGGTTCTGTCCAGCTGCAGCGAGCATCGCCAGTAAAGTTGTATTCATGGGCATTCCCTGCCCAATCAGACCTTGTCCAAACATGGCAGCCTGCTGCGCCAGCCCCATGTCTGATGTCGTAAACTGGCCACCATAAACAGGGCCACTGAAACCGACCATGCCCATTGTAGCATTAGGCTGGGCAGCAGTGAGGCCATTGGCATTGTTGGGACCTGTTCCTAATACCCTACTTTTGTTACTATCAGTGGCCTTTTGGCAAACCAGATTACACCCCTCGAAGTTCTTGTTAGGCTCCTCCAAGGCCTTTTTTGCGCCATCAACAGATCTGAAAACAAAAAGCGCAAAGCCCTTGGCCTTGCCTGTGTTGCGGTCGAATCCGATCGGCCCTTCTTCGATTTCTCCGTATTGAGAGAAGAAGGCATGGAGTCGGCGGGGATCAACGTCTCCATGGAGATTTCCGACATAGATCTTTCGCGGAAGGTTATCACCGGGGTTAGGATTGAGGTTATTGTTGATCCTAGGGTGGTGATTAGGGTTCTGAGTAGGGCCAGTGGATGCAAGCTGGCAAGTGGCCAAGCGGTTGTCAATGAGCTTATGGGGGTTCCGGAGGGCGCGACGGGCGGATGAACGCTGCCGGAAGAGAACGAATCCGTACCCTTTGGAACGACCGGTGACGCGATCAGTAACAACACGGCACTCTTCGAGCTCGCCATAGCGAGCAAAAACTGCACGGAGGCTATCGGAGGTGCTCTCCCAACCGAGGCTGTGGACAAAAAGTTTCCGGTGGGCGGGGTCAATGTCGGTTAGGGCTCGGATCTCGGCCAGAGTAGCGGGGTCTCGTTCAGCAGCGGAGACAAGCAGGGAACTGAGTTGGTCTGTGTCTAGGGGTGCAAGAAGCTTGCGAACGTCCTCTTCCTCCTCTTCGTATTCTGGATCGGAGTCTGACAAGGGGGAACCTCCGTGGCGATCGGAACTGCCGGAATCGTCGTCGGGCTGTCGGATGTACGCGACGGCGAGGTGGCGAGGCTTCGATTCTCCGTCGCGGTTGAGAAGGGAGACTTGTTCGTCGTTCTGGTCAGCCTTTCGCTTCTTTGAGGACGCCATTGGGAACCGCGAGCTAAGAGCAGCGGTGACCGGCGGGGAGGGATGCAGGGTTTTGATTTTTAGGGTTTTGTGGTTCCTTGTATACTCTAGGCCCAGACTTTTTATGTCCATGGTCAGGCTCGGGCCTGGCAATAACCCTACCCAGGCCCAGACCCAGACCTCCTTTATGAATGAGATCTTATAAGACCTTTTTGGCAAGGCCTAAACCAGACCCAAGCAGGCTCAGGCCTACCCAAGGCCGAATTTTAATATAAAAAATCGTTTTTTTTAATAAAAATTAAACATTACAACACAGACAAACGGATCGGCCACCAATCCCGCGAAAAAGTACCCAAACTTACAAAACACATAAAATCTCACAACTCTCAATCTAACCACCCACAATATGTAAGGTGTCAAAGCAGTGTATGACAGCCAACCCAAAATAAAATAAAATACATCACTATTACTCAATCTTCATCAGCCAAGTTTAACGAACTCAGATTTTTTTCGACTGACGAGGAGCTGTCTTCGATGAAAGCAGTATGTTGTTCTCTGTTCGGCGCGTCCAAATAATCTTTATAGCAAATACAAATCTCCAACGACTCTTCATTGAGACGACTCCGCCGTTCATTCAAAACCCTGTCACTTAAAGAAAATGCGAAGTCCGAAGCTACTGTACTAGCTTGAACAGTTAATATATCGTGGGTCATTAAGGCCAAAATATGATATGTGTTTGTTTTATTTTTTTTCACCACTCTAATATATTAAAATTTTCAATTTCATTTTTAGTCATATACCCTCTAAATTGTATTTTAGTGTATAGTCCTAATTCATTTAATGTACTAGTAGTTCGTGATTTTTTTCTAGATGCAAACTCATAAATTTCATTTTGAAAATCATCTGTTATGTGTACTTGTGTTGAATCATCTCGCGATTGCGACCCATATAAATCATAATAATAATTATAGAAATCTGTAAAAGCTATATTAAAATTTGAAATTATTGAATCTTCAAATTCCAAATTATTTAAATCTGTGTAAATTTTTATTTATCTCTTCCAAAATATTTTCAACACCTAAAACGTCTAATAAAGGATTTAAAGCCGCCGCACATTAAAACATAGGCGACATTTCCTTATAGTATTTTAAAAATTTTGCTTTTATTATTTTAATTACGGGCTGTCAAAACCTATATTGTTTGTAGTAATTTAAAGTTTTTGTAATAATTAAAAAAAAAATTCAATAACTTGGGAGCTAGTGCGATAATAAACGTCGGATAATTGAATTGCCGCTCTATAAAAGCATTCTAATAAGCGCATATAAAACGTAATTGTTCCACAATCATCGTCATTTAAATCATGATTTGTATTTGTCGAATAAAATTTCATTAGAAGATTTTTTGGACGGATTGCTGTTTTTAACATTTTATAAGTGGAATTCTATATAATTGGCATGTCATATTCTGGCTTTAAAAATATTTTTCCCTGATTTGTTATAAATTTTTTAAAATCTTGTCGTCTCTATTGAGAACTATATATATATATATATGTTAACATACTTCTAATTTTAATAATATATGGTTCCATTAATTTAAAACTATCTTGGACAATTAAATTTAGAACGTGACAAACACAACGAGTATGAAAAAAAAACTTAATTCAACATAGGTTTTAAATCTCTTTTTAATTATCAATAATCGCAGTATTATTACCAGCGTTATCAAAAGAAATACTAATAATTTTATCTTTTTTTTTAAATCGTGTATACAATTCATAATTACTTGATAAATTGTTGTTCCGGTATGTGGAACTTCAAAACTATTAAAGTAAATGATGCGCTTGGATAGCTCTTGTTGAAGTATTAGACCGGGCGGTCGTGCGGTCTTGTCCAGCGGTTTGTTGACCGAGCGGTCTGGCGGTCTCCTCAGAAGCCTGGAGACCGGGCGGTCTATCGATCTCCAGTTGCGGCCTGTTCTATCCTGATGGAGTTGCCGAGCGGTTAACTCTTTTGTCTAACCGCGCGGCCTATGCGGTCTCCTTTATTTCTAGCCGCCCAGTACTGTAAATATTTAGTCTCACATTGTTTATTTGTACTCTCTCATATCTCATCCATTCTATAAAAGGGAGGTCATACCTTTGTAAATAATATCGTTTTTGGATAATAAAATTTCAATTATTCAAAACTCTATCCGTTTTCTCTTGCTAGTTCGCTACTTTTAACATGGTATCAGAGCACTCGATCTACTCCTCCTGATTCTGTGTCTTCCTGTCCGCGCGGCTTGTCGTAACGGTTTGCACCCTGTCCGCGCGGCCTCTTCCTCTCCTTGTTGCTACCCTCTATGTGCGCGACTTTTTGTCTCTTCTAAGTCGTCGCCTCTTCTCGCAGAGCCCTGCTTCTGTTCGCGCGGCCTGTCCTCTAGCCGTTCGACTTCTTCCCCTTCTTCTCGCAGCGCCCTGTTTTCCTCCTGCTTGTGTGCGCTCTCTGCTTCTCGCGGCTTGTTTTCTGCCTTACGCGACCTGTCTTCGCGGCTTGTCTTCTCCTCTGTCCGCTGCCCTGTTCGAGCGGCTTGCGACTTGTTCTAGTCGCTGCTTCTTGCTTCCTCTTCTCTTCTGTTCGCTCGGATTTTTCAGTCCGCGCGACCTCTTTCCCGATGTGCCTTTGTTTGCTTTTTGGCCGCTTGTGTTCGCGCGGCTTCTTCCTTTTAAACCGCTGCGGTTTCTTGTTGTGTTCGATGACTACTTCCGGTCTCACCACCCCCGTTATCTCCACCACTCCTGCAGCTCCTTCTCCACCTCCTCCTTCGGGCAAACTTGGCACCCTTTCTAAGCTGGTTGGCTCCAACTATCCTGATTGGAGCGTTTCTTTCACCTTCCTTCTTCGCTCTCAGCGCAAGCGTCATCACCTCACCAATGACCCTCCTCCTCGTACCTCTCCTGAGTTTGATGACTGGGATGCGAGTGATGCTCTTGTTCGCACTTGGCTGGCCAACAGCCTCTCTGATGAGTGCCTTCCCGTCATTCGTCATGATGAGACGGTCAAGGCCGCCTAGCTTCACCTTGCTGCTCTCTATTCCAAGGGGGGCCAGACGTCCCGCATTTATACTCTCTATGCGGACCTCTTCGCCCGGCCTTCTATGTCTCCTGCTGCGGCTTATCAGCAGGTTCAGGCTCTTGGTGCTGAAATCCTCCGGAATCGCCTCTTCTCGGCGGACTTGGCCGACCAACACAAACACTTCCAGGAACTCATGGTTGTTTGTTATCTTCTCCGTCTTCCCGATTCTTATGATATGATCCGCCAACAGATCCTGGGTGAGGCGGACTCTCCTACTTTGGATGCCACCGCAGCTCGCATTGCCGCTGTTACTTCGCTGCTTCAGCGGCCTCTATTGGCCTCCCCACCTTCCCAGGACTCTTTTGCTCATCAAGCTCAGAAGGAGAGCCCTAGTGGTCGTGGTTACTCCAGCGGCCGGGGGTCGTCCCGGTTCCTCTGCTCTCACTGTGGTCGCACCGGCCATTCTGTTGACCGCTGCTGGCAGAAACGTCCTCATCTTCGCCCTTCCGGTGATGCTCCTTCTTTGGCCTCCGCCTCTTCTCGGCTGTCTGCTTCTGTAGCCACGACGTCAGGTAGTGCCCACGTCGTTACCCAAGGTAAATGGCTGATTGACTCTGGTGCTACGAATCATATGACGGGCAACCCTCATTGCTTCTCCCGTCTTGAGACACATGACCGCTTACCCCCGGTTCGTGTGGCCGATGGTTCACCGTCCCCGGTTCATGGGACGGGCATGGTTCAACTCACCCCATCGCTTTGCTTGGAGGACACTCTCTATGTCTCAAAGTTCCCGTGCAATTTATTATCTGTTACTACTTTATGCCGCCAACTTTAGTGCTCTGTCTTGTTCACTCCAACTACTTGTTCTTTTCAGGACCCGAGGACCCAGCGGACGATTGCTACTGGGACTGAGAGTGGCGGCCTCTACTTCCTCGACGATGTTTTCGCTCTGTCCGCCTACTCCTCCTCCACCGATCTCCTTCAGTGGCATCTTCGCCTTGGACATCCTCCTCCTCGGATTCTTCGCCAGCTTCTGCCTCACTTACCTCCTACCAGTTCTCCGCTCAACTGTGATGCGTGTCAGCTTGGCAAACATCATCGCTCCTCCTTCCCTCCGAAGCAAGGTCGTGGCTCCTCTCGCCTGTTTGATCTTATTCATTCTGATGTATGGGGTCCGGCTCCTACCCTCACTATTGGTCGGGGTAGTTCCTATTTTGTCACTTTTATAGATGATTTTTCACGATGTACTTGGGTGTATCTATTAAAAGATCGCTCTGAACTATTTTCTGTGCGGCAATCATTTTATTTTATGATTCAGACTCAGTTTGACCTGTCTATTAAAGTTTACGTTCTGATAATGTCAAGGAATATATTAATCATAAGTTCTTCTCTTTCTTTCACCAATATGGTCTTCTTCATCAAACTACTTGTGTTTACACCTCCCAGCAAAATGGGGTGGCGGAGCGCAAAAACCGTCACCTCCTTGATGTTGCTCGTACTCTCATGACGCAGATGCACGTACCTCGCTCCTACTGGGGCTACGCTGTCCTCCTCGCCTGCTACCTCATCAATCGCCTTCCCTCCATAGTTCTCCATGGCCAGACCCCCTTCTCCATTCTCTACCCCCACAAGGAACTCTTTCCTCTCCCTCTCCATGTCTTTGGTTGTACGACCTTTGTTCACGCTCCCTCCGCTACCCGCGACAAGCTTTCCCCTCGTTCCACCAAGTGTGTGTTTCTGGGGTACTCTACCACTCAGAAAGGCTATTACTGTTTTGACCCCCTTCTCCGCAAGCAATTTGTCTCCGCGGATGTGACCTTTTTTGAGAATGCTTCTTACTTCTCTCCTACCTCCGCTCTTCCTTCTGATCTATCTGTTCCCTCCACGCCTCTCGACGTCCCCCCACCTCCGCCTCCTCCTCCACTGTCTCCTTTTCTGTCCGTCTCCCCACCCACCCCTCCTCCCTCTTCTCCGCTGCCGTCTCTCTCTAGTCCCGAGCCAGCCTTCTCCGCTACAGACGCTCCGGTCGCTGACGCCCCCGTCGACCTGGACCTTCCCATTGCTCTTTGCAAAGGGGTGCGGGCGTGTACTCAACACCCGCTTGCGGTAGTTGTTTCCTATGATCGGCTTTCTCCTTCTCGCAGGTGTTTTACCTTGGCTATCTCCACTACTTCTACTCCCCGCACCTACCAGGAGGCTCTTACTATCCCTCATTGGAAGTCTGCCATGGATGAAGAGATGGCTTCTCTTACTGAACGGGGTACCTGGACCCTTGTTCCTCCTCCCGTGGGCACAGATGTGGTTGGCTGTCGCTGGGTCTTCGTTGTGAAGTTTCGACCCGACGGCACTGTGGATCGCTACAAGGCCCGGCTGGTGGCCAAAGGCTTCACTCAGACTTATGACATTGATTACTTTGACACTTTTTCTTCGGTTGCTCGCCTCAGCACCATTCAGGTTCTTCTCTCTATGGCTGTTAACCAGGATTGGGCTATTTCCCAGCTTGATGTGAAGAATGCTTTTCTCTATGACGATCTTCAGGAGGACGTTTACATGGAGCAACCTCCTGGGTATGTTGCTCAGGGGGAGACACGCGTATGCCATTTGAAGAAGGCCATTTATGGCCTAAAGCAGAGCCCTCGGGCGTGGTTCGACAAATTTAGTGGTATTGTGGCTACCATCGGCTTTATAAGGAGTTCGGCCGATCACTCCTTATTCATTCGCAAAACGGCCTTGGGACTGGTGGTTTTGGCAGTATATGTGGATGATATTCTTCTTACTGGCGATGATCGAGATGGCGTGGACTTGACGAAGAAGCACCTCCGTCAACACTTGGTCACGAAGGATATGGGCTCCCCGAAATACTTCTTGGGGATAGAAATCTCTCGGAAACCTGACTCGTTGGTCCTCTCCCAACTGAAGTATGCCCTTGATCTTCTACAAGAAGGTGGATTGACAGGTGCCAAACCGGCTCGGTTTCCCATGGCTATTGGAGAAGACAAAACGTGGACGGATGATTCGCCTCTTCTATCTGATGTCACCAGGTACAGACGTTTGGTTGGCAAACTCATCTATCTCACGGTGACTAGACCCGACATCGCCTATGCTGTAGGCAATGTCAGTCAGTTTATGCAAGCTCCCACGGAGTGCCACCTACAGTCTGCCCTGAAGATTTTAGAGTATATCAGAGCAGCACCAGGCAAAGGGCTTATCTTTCAGAAGAATGGTCATATGAGGGTTGAGGCCTACTCAGATTCTAGTTACGCGGATGACAAAGGCGATCGTAAATTCACATCAGGTTTTTGTACCTTTGTTGGAGGAAATCTGGTGAGTTCGAAGAGCAAGAAACAGTCCGTTGTCTCCAAATTCAGTGTAGAAGCCGAATACCGCAGTATGGCGTCAACCACGTGTGAGTTAAAGTGGTTGCGGGCTCTCATGCTTGACATAGGGGAGGTCTATGACTATCCGCTTCCTATGTTCTGTGATAACAAGGCCGCCATATACATATCCAGAAATCCAGTCTTCCATGAGAGAACAAAACATATAGAGGTTGACTGCCACTTCATTCGGGAAGAGATTTTGAAGAAACAGATCTGTACACCATTTGTCACCTATGACAAAGAATTGGCAGATATCTTCACAAAGTCGGTCTCTACTTCCTTCTTCCACGTTTGTGACAAGTTGGGCATGATTGATATATATGCTCCAGCTTGAGGGGGAGTGTTGAAGTATTAGACCGGGCGGCCTTGCGGTCTTGTCCAGCGGTTTGTTGACCGAGCGGTCTGGCGGTCTCCTCATAAGCCTGGAGACCGGGCGGTCTATCGATCTCCAGTTGCGGCCTGTTCTATCCTGATGGAGTTGCCGAGCGGTTAACTCTTTTGTCTAACCGCGCGGCCTATGCGGTCTCCTTTATTTCTAGCCGCCCAGTACTGTAAATATTTAGTCCCACATTGTTTATTTGTACTCTCCCATATCCCCTCCATTCTATTAAAGGGAGGTCATACCTTTGTAAATAATATCATTTTTGGATAATAAAATTTCAATTATTCAAAACTCTATCCGTTTTCTCTTGCTAGTTCGCTACTTTTAACAGCTCCCATGACGTAGGATCTATCCAATGACTTGTAATGCAAATATAAGAATGTGCTAATTGCATACCGCTACTCCAAACATCATAAGTTAAACTAATTCTACTATCTAAATTGTCAAAATATTTAATCAAATTTTTTTCGCTTTAATATAAGTTTTATATGCGTCACGTCTTATTGTAAGTTTACTTACCTAATGATATTTGGGTTGGAGAGCTCGATGAACATAAGCGGTCTCACGGGCGTTGTCATAATGATTAAACGGCAATTCACGCTCGATGATGTTCTCCATCTGCGCTTCTCTTTGCCGCATTTGATCGTAAGTCCAAACTTGTCCGGCCGCTGATCGCTGTGCTTGACTGGATTCCGGAGCTTACTCTGCAACACATGATTTGATGTGTCGCTCGAGTGTGGAGCTTCCGGCCGCCGTCAACAACTTCGAACAATGCTGACATTTTGCTTTGAATTCATTGTTGATTTTAACTTTGTCAAAATGCTCCCAGATTGGAGCACTATGTTTGTGCTCGATAATCTCAGAAACGACACCAGATGAAGACGTCATTGATCAAAACATGTGAAGTAGAGAATTGCAATGAGTTGGAGTTCGATCAAGAAATGATGTGAGTTTTAGACAATGCAAGATTGCAAGCTCTCTACTCTCCTATTTATAACTCCTAAAAAGTAATATAAGAATTTATTAAATTATAATTTTAAAAAAAATGATAACTTCGAACCGTTGCTCTCTGTCATTGCTCTCTACAGGCTAAAACTCTACTCTCCTATTTAAATTCTTATATTACATTATTACTTTTTAATTTAATAAATTATTTTAAAATTATAATTAAAATGGTGTCGTTGAGTGCTGCTTGGAAACTTGAGCTGCAACAGCCCAAGTTTCCAAGCACAGCTGGCAAATGGCAATGTGCCATTTGTCAGGTGCTTCAGGCTTCAGCTTGCAACGTCTCTATGAAGAGACGTTGCCAGCTCTTCATAGAGACGAAGAGATGTTGCCAGTTGGCAACGTCTCTTCATAGAGACGTTGCCTGACAACATTTCTCTTGGCAACTTGGGCTGCTCAAGTTACAGCCCAAGTTGCCATAGAGAAGTTGCAGGCTTGTAGCCTAAGTTGGGCAACTTGGGCTGCCCGGGCCAGTCTTGGTCCAGGTCCAGGTCCAGGCCCAGGCAAGGCTTGTGTACAACCCCATATTCGCTGAGCCAGACAAGGAGGCACAATGGTCACAGGAGGGTTAGCCAAAGTGGTCCCGCCCTAAGGAGGATCTCGCCCACAGAAGGCAGAAACGCTCTCGCTGGATGCTATAGAAGAGAAACCGTGGGCCGAGAGCGCCAAGCGCGGACTGCGCGAAAGCGCTCTCGCCCAAACCAAGCCTCAATCCCGAAGAGTTCTCGCTTGCGCTGGGCGAGAACGTTCGCGCCGCGCCCTGGGCCGAAAGGTCTCGGCACCAGCTCTCGCCGAGTGGGGCCCAGGGTCTTTGGAAGAATGTCCTAATTGCCCTCAGGAGAAATTACTTCAGTACCCTCAGAAAAACAGCGGGTTTTGGCTATTGGCAGACCAACCAGGGGCTTTTCAGTAAATTCAGGATAGCAAAATGCTATAAATAGACCCATAAGGGCTCCTTAGAAAGAAAGCTATCATTGTCTCCCGAATTCCAGTGCTTTCTGAGGAGCTCCTAGCCCAGCTTTGGCTTTGGAGGGGAAGCTCTCAGAGATCTTCCGGGTGTGAGGTGGGACCTCCCTGCTGAGGCTTTTGGGTCAGTCTTAGGTCCTTAGAATCCAGTCAAGGGGTGAGACTTGAGAGAAGTAGGTTTTGGCTGCACCCCTTTTTCTTCGAACTTCAGTTGAGGTCATATTTGGCTTCAACAGTTCTGGTGCGGTGAGCGTGGAAGGCAGCTGATTCAAGAAAGCCTTAAGTCTTGTCCCATGGCAGGAGGTGAAGGTGAAGGGTCAGGTTCTGGAGGCTCCCCCACCCGGGGAGAGGAAGCGACGAAGAGGATGCTGGATGAGTTCAGGCGAGAGCTTCTACAGACGATCAGCTTGGCCTTCTCGGCGAGAGGCGAGTGGGCCACCCCTCAGGTCCCGATAGAAGAGGTTCCGCTCTTGGGCGAGAACGCTCCAGGGCAGCGCCCAGGAAAGGAGGTCCCGGGCGAGGCTGGCGAGAGAGATATGGCGGCACGGGAGCTATTCCCAGGCCAGAGCCAGCGCCCGGGCAAGGAGGCATTGACAGAGCCAGGCGAGAAGGAGGCGGCGGTGCGGGAACTCTTCCCAGGGCACGGTCTCGCGGATCGGGCGAGCCAGCCGAGGCCGCGAGACATGCCTTCTCGCCAGGCAGGAGGCGAGAGCCCATTTAGCGAGCTCATCATCTCGGCTCCGGTACCGGAGGGGTTCCGGGAGCCCGACATGTCCTACTACTCAGGGAAGGATGACCCGGTGCAGCACGTACAGTGGTTTGAAGACGTTGTGTCAATAAGACAGATGACAGATGCCTTCAAGTGCCGGCTGTTTGCCATTACGTTGAAAGAGAAGGCTCGGGACTGGTTCCACCAGTTGCCAGCAAGGTCAATCTACTGTTTTGAAGATCTGCGGAGAAGTTTCCTGTTAAGATTCTCAACCTCAAAGAAGCGGAAGAAGGAAGCGGAGTGTCTGTTTGCGGTGAGGCAGAGGCCGGATGAGACGCTGGGTCACTATGTCGACCGGTTTCAGGAGGAGATCCTTCTGGTCCAGGAGGTTCCAGGGTACGCGCTGATACTGGCCTTCACCCTGGGGCTGAGACCGGGATTTTTTAGCATGGAGTTGAAGAGGATGCCCCCCCTCTCCTTTGAGGAGCTCATGGAGAGGGCGGCAAAGGAGATTGATTTCGAGAGAGCAAACCCAGCATTCGCCAGGAAGTTGGCCAAGCTAGCAGAGGATGACGGGAAGGAACCAACAGCGGGAAGACAGAAGGAGCCGAGAGAGCCGAGGGAGCTGAGGGAAGAAAGGAGAAGGGAGGAGCCCCAAAGGTTTGGGCAGCAGCAGGGTTGGGGGGCCCGGGAGCCAGTCAACCGGTTGGGTTGGAGGCCTCAGGAGGGTCGACCCCAAGGCCCAGGAGAAGGCTATCGGGGGAGAGATAACCTGCGGGAGCCCGGGAGGTTCGATCGACCGGCATGGAGGCAGGAGCCGAGGGATCGTCCCCCACCACCGCAGGAGGCCATGGAAGTAGGAAGGGGGAGAGGAGCAGCCAGGGGAGCTCGAGGAGGAAGAAGAGGAAGGGGAGACGGGAGAAGGGGCGGGGAGGCGTTGCTCTTTTGTGACTTCCACCAGGAGGAGGGTCACGCAACGGCCACCTGCCCAGAGTTCTTGGAGCTGAGGGAGGCCAGAGGAGCAGGGAGGCAGGATCCACCAATGAGGATAGTGGAGGTGCAGCAGGGCGAAGCGGAGGACAGGTGCGAAGACCGGGTGGATGTAGGGACCCGGGGAGGAATCGGGGTGATTCATGGAGGAGTGGGGATTGAGGCAACCCGTAAGGGGAGCCTTCAAACCATGTACCGGAGAGGGGTGGCCTCAACTTCCCAGGTTCCTCCACCGGAAGAAAAGATTACTTTCTCATCAGCGGACATGCCGGACTATGAAGACCCATTCTGCGACGCCCTGGTGATCCAGACGGCAGTGGAGAACTATACCGTTTCAAGGATACTGGTAGATAACGGGAGCTCAGTTAACGTCATCTTCAAGAAAGCTTTTGATGAGATGAGGGTTGAAGGGAAGAGGGTCTTGGCATCGGATGGACCTCTGTTCGGGTTCTCCGGGGAAAGGAAGGAGGTAGAAGGAGGAGTGGGGTTACACGTAAGGTTGGGGGGCGTGTCGCGGAATTGCAGGTTCGTGATCGTGGATGCCCCGAGCAGCTATAATGCCATCTTTGGGCGTCCCCTCATCAGCGCCTTTCGCTGCGTCCCCTCCTCGTTCCATCAGTGCCTCAAGTTCAACAATGGGGGGGGGGGTGCAGGTCAGGGTCAGAGGAGATCCGAAGGTGGCAAGGCAATGTTACGTTACGGCAGTCAACACCATTTCGTGGATGGCGGAGGCGGAAGAGTTGGAAATAGAGATGGCGGCCCTAGAGGAGGTTGTGGAGGAAGAGGAGATGGTCCATGAGGAGGTAAGGAAGGAAGCTGGAGAGGAAGCTGGAGAGGAAGAGATAGAGAAGATGCGAGGGGATGTGCAGGTGATACGGAGGAGCGATGGGCAGGAAAGCCCGGAAAGGGCAGTGGAAGTAGAAGAGCAGGCAGCGGGAGAAGTCGAGGGAGAGGTCCCAGGAGGCGTAGGAGCCGAGCAGCAGCAGCAGAGGGGGATAGAAGCGATGGAGATTGAGGAGGAAAAGGGAGAGCTGGAGCTGGAGGAAGAGGCAAGAACCGGTTGGGAACAGTCGCGGCTGGAACCGGCTGAAGAAGTGGTGGAGATGGAGGTCTTCACCAAAGCAGGAGAGGTGCAAAGGGTGCGGGTCAGCGGGGGGTTGAGTCTCGAGGCCCGGGAGCAGGTGCGAGCTTGCATTCAAAGCAACGTTGATGTCTTCGCTTGGAGCGCGGTGGACATGCCGGGCATCGACGCCGATGTAGCTTGCCACCGCCTGAACTTGGATCCCCGCGCCCGCCCCATCCGTCAGAAGATGAGGGCCATCGCTACAAAGCTGGAGGAGCCCATTCGCGAGGAGGTCAAGAAGCTCCTAGAGGCGGGCTTCATCTCAGAGATCCAGTATCCAGGCTGGATCTCCAATATAGTAATGGTGAAGAAGGGATGTGGTAAATGGAGGATGTGTGTTGACTTTTCTTTGTTGAATAAATCATGCCCCAAGGATTGCTATCCCCTGCCTCGGATCGACGCGCTGGTTGATTCAGCCGTCGGTTTTTCTGTCATGAGTTTTTTAGATGCTTTTTCAGGTTATCACCAGATCCGGATGCACCCTCCTGACACCAAGGATGTTTCCTTCATCACGAGGGATGGATGCTTCAGTTACAAGATGATGCCCTTTGGGTTAAAGAACGCAGGGGCTACCTATCAGCGCATGATGGATCGGGTCTTGCGGGATCAGAGGGGGAGGAACTTGGAGGTCTACGTCGACGACCTAATGATCAAAAGCAAAAACATAGTTTTACACCTGCAAGACCTCGAGGAAACATTCGCCACCCTGAGAAGGTTTAAAATGAGGCTGAATCCCTTGAAGTGTGTCTTCGGGGCAAGCCGCGGGAAGTTCCTCGGGCATCTCCTGACTCCGGAAGGAGTGGAGCCCAACCCGGACAAAGTCAAGGCCATCCTGGATTTGGAGTCACCTCGCGACGTCAAGGAGGTTCAGCGCTTGACAGGCAAGCTGGCTGGGCTAAGCAGGTTCCTCTCCCGGGCATGAGACAAATGTTCTTCATTCTTTAAAGTGCTGCGGGGGAATCAAAGGTTCGAATGGACGGCCGAGTGCGAAGAGGCCTTCCAAGGGCTGAAAATGCAACTCTCTCAGGCTCCCCTCCTTCAGAGCCCAAAGGATGGGGAGGACCTGACCTTGTACCTCGGAGTAGGGGCGGAGGCGGTGAGCTCCGTCCTAGTAAGGGAAGAAGGAAAGAAGCAGCTTCCCATCTATTACGTCAGCCGGATATTGAAAAAAGCAGAGCTTCGCTACCCTATCCTGGAAAAGCTCGCTTATGCCTTAGTCATCTCGGCCAGAAAGCTCCGGCCGTACTTTCAAGCGCATTCGATTAGGGTGGTGACCGACCACCCTCTTCGCAAGGTCTTCGAGGGAGTGGAGCACTCGAGGAGGCTGACTAAGTGGTCCATTGAGCTAAGCGAGTTCGACATCTCCTTTGTGCCAAGGCTCTCCATCAAGGCACAGGCAGTGGCGGACTTTCTAGCAGACTACGTTGTTGAGGTCGGGGGGGAAGAGCAGCAACCGCGAGAAGCATGGAAGTTAATAGTTGATGGGGCCTCAGGAAGGCACTCCCTAGGGGCAGGGGTGGTGTTGACAAGTCCCCAGGGGGTAACCATAGAGCAAGCAGTCATTTTACATTTCCCAGTGACCAACAATCAAGCAGAGTATGAGGCCGTTATTGCTGGCCTTCGCCTGGCAAAGGAGCTGGGAATTCAGGAGGTGGAAGTTGTCACTGATTCAAAGGTAGTGACATCGCAGATCCGGGGAGAGTTTGAAGCTCGGGAACCAACCCTCATCAGATACCTCTCCAAGGTAAGGGCAATCATCGGAGGATTCCGGTCTTTCTCAATTCAACATGTTCCAAGGGAAGAAAGTGTAGCCGCCGATCGACTGGCCAAGTTCGGACCTCAGGTAGGAGGGACCTTGACGGAGCTGTTCCGACCAGCTATCGAGGAAGGAGAGTTGATGCTTGTGGATCGGCAACCCTCGTGGATAGATCCATTTGTGGCCTTCCTAACCACCGGTGAACTGCCTGAGGGGACCAAGGTGGGGAGAAGCTTCAAGCGCAAGGCGGCTCACTACCTGATGATGGAGGGGGGTCTGCATCGCAAAATGTTGTCAGGGCTTCTAGCCAGATGTGCAACCGAAGAAGAAATCCCGAAGATTTTAAGGGAAGTGCATTCGGGCGAGTGCGGCAGCCACTCGGGAGGAAGGACGCTGGAAGCCAGGGTGGTCAGACAGGGCTACTTCTGGCCCACCCGAAGGAAGGATGCCATGGAGTTTGCAAGGAGGTGTCAAAAATGTCAACTCTACGCCCCCCTCCAACTCTTGGCAGCTCAAAGACTACGGAGTATCACGCCACCATGGCCATTTGCCATCTGGGGAATGGACTTAGTTGGGCCCTTTCCTCCGGCTAGTGGGCAGAGGAGGTTCCTCTTAGTCATGGTTGATTATTTCTCAAAGTGGCTAGAGGTCAAAGCCTTGGCCAAGGTCACCTCGCAGGTCATAAGGAATTTCATCTGGGGGGAAATCATTTGTAGGCATGGATTGCCCCAAGCAATAGTGACCGATAACGGCCCCCAGTTTGCCAGCGAGGAGTTCATCAGCTTCTGCGCTCAACTCGGGATAGATCTCTGGTTTGCCTCCGTCCATCACCCTCGGAGTAACGGTCAAGTGGAAGCAGCAAACAAAATCATTGTAAATCTACTAAAGAAGAAGGTGGAAAACTTGAAGGGAAATTGGGTGGAACAGCTCCCATCGGTCCTGTGGGCACTACGAACGACTCCGAACACGGCCACCGGTGAGACCCCCTTCAAGCTCTCTCATGGGTGTGAAGCCGTCCTACCGGTGGAGTTTGAGGTCCGGTCCCCGCGAGTCACAACCGCGGGCGAAGGTGACGAGACTTGGAGGGTGGAGAATGAAGAGGGGCAGCGCCTCTCGTTAGATATGGTGGAGGAACTGCGAGACGTGGCGGCTATCAGGCAAGAAGAAATCAAGCGACGGATGGCCAAGCATTTTGATAAGCATGTCAGGGTCAAACAGTTCGCAGAAGGGATCTGGTGCTGAGAAAGGTCGACGCAGCGGGAAGATCGGCTCCCGTGGGTAAGCTCCACCCGAACTGGGAAGGTCCATACATTGTAAAGGAAGTCCTCGGAACAGGGGGATACTATCTCCAGGACGTGGAGGGAAGAGCCCTAAGCCACACTTGGAGTGGTGATGATCTAAAGCGCTTCTACCCCTGAAGGGGGAGGGATGTAATCATATATCTCAAAAATGAACTTGTTATATTATACCGATTGATTCTCCTTTAACTAGTGTCGAATTTTTCATGGCATAACATAGTTGAATGTTTTGTGATACCCCGAGCTCGGCTCGGCCCCAGGTAGACCCGCTGCGCAGGCTCTCATCTAGCTGGCAGGTCCGAAGGCTCGCCTGTGGGGGATATGTTTGGTTGGTTTGAGATCTTCATCGGCACCCCGAGCTCGGCTCGGCCCCAGGTAGACCCGCTGCGCAGGCTCTCATCTAGCTGGCAGGTCCGAAGGCTCGCCTGTGGGGGATAGGTTTGGTTGGTTTGAGATCTTCATCGGCACCCCGAGCTCGGCTCGGCCCCAGGTAGACCCGCTGCGCAGGCTCTCATCTAGCTGGCAGGTCCGAAGGCTCGCCTGTGGGGGATAGGTTTGGTTGGTTTGAGATCTTCATCGGCACCCCGAGCTCGGCCCGGCCCCAGGTAGACCCGCTGCGCAGGCTCTCATCTAGCTGGCAGGTCCGAAGGCTCGCCTGTGGGGGATAGGCTTGGTTGGTTTGAGATCTTCATCGGCACCCCGAGCTCGGCTCGGCCCCAGGTAGACCCGCTGCGCAGGCTCTCATCTAGCTGGCAGGTCCGAAGGCTCGCCTGTGGGGGATAAGTTTGGTTGGTTTGAGATCTTCATCGGCACCCCGAGCTCGGCTCGGCCCCAGGTAGACCCGCTGCGCAGGCTCTCATCTAGCTGGCAGGTCTGAAGGCTCGCCTGTGGGGGATAGGTTTGGTTGGTTTGAGATCTTCATCGGCACCCCGAGCTCGGCTCGGCCCCAGGTAGACCCGCTGCGCAGGCTCTCATCTAGCTGGCAGGTCCGAAGGCTCGCCTGTGGGGGATAGGCTTGGTTGGTTTGAGATCTTCATCGGCACCCCGAGCTCGGCTCGGCCCCAGGTAGACCCGCTGCGCAGGCTCTCATCTAGCTGGCAGGTCCGAAGGCTCGCCTGTGGGGGATAGGTTTGGTTGGTTTGAGATCTTCATCGGCACCCCGAGCTCGGCCCGGCCCCAGGTAGACCCGCTGCGCAGGCTCTCATCTAGCTGGCAGGCCCGAAGGCTCGCCTGTGGGGGATAGGTTTGGTTGGTTTGAGATCTTCATCGGCACCCCGAGCTCGGCTCGGCCCCAGGTAGACCCGCTGCGCAGGCTCTCATCTAGCTGGCAGGTCCGAAGGCTCGCCTGTGGGGAATAGGTTTGGTCTGGTTGGCTTGGTTAATGAAAGGCAGGAAGCACGTTGGGAATACCAAATGAAAAGTGAAAAAGAAGAGATAGATCTCGGCAGAGATAGATCTCGGCAGGGATAGGTCTCGGCAGAGATAGATCTCGGCAGAAGATTCCCCATTGAAGGGAACTCGAGGTGGGGAGGCTTCCGCCAAAAGGGTTCCTCTCAGTGTTCTCGAACAAATAGGCGAGATCGTCATACGATGGGCTAGTGGGGACTCGCGCAGTCTAGAGGGGACGGTCCCGTCTTAAGGATTCGAGAGTCACGCTTCCGGCTGGCCGGTTACCGCGGGTTCTTGCTGATTCATCGCTACAGATTTCCTAAGAAGGCCAAGGGCCTTGGCGGAAGCCTACGCCGAAAGCATTCAACTACGACAATCACATCAAACACATTCGCAAATAACAAAAAATGTTCGCAAGAAAAAACATTTGCATTAATAATACAATGTGTGGGTACAAAATGATAGCGTCTCGCGCTTTACAGAGAGGTGAAGAACAGAAGCAAGAAGGGAACCCTCAACGGGACAAACTGTACCCCTCGGAAGTCTCGCTGGAGCTCCCGCTGGAGCTTCCGACGGAACTCCCCCCGGAGGTCTCGCCACCCGCGGCGGGGGACTTTGAGACATCCGAGGGAGGGGTATCGGGGGCGCCAGGGGGCTTTGGAATGGGTTCGAAGAGCCATGGGACAAGTTGTGGAGCGGTAATGTCTTTGCCCCTTCCGTCCCAGCAGTTGATGTCGCGCAGCGTCTCCAGCGTCAACTTTACGGTGGCTTGCGCGTTCCCCTGGAGCAGCTTGTCGATGTCATAAGCCGAGTAATACTGGCTCTTCAATCTCTCGTCCAGCGGAGAGGCTGCACTCGCCTCGAGGCGCGCGATCTGCTCTCGCAGGAGAACGTTGTCATATCGGGCCTGAGACAGCTCCTCGCGAAGTGCGGCCTGAGCTGAATCCTGAACAGCGGAAGGTTAGCATCAGAGAAGGGTTAGGATTGCGAGAACAAATGATTATGAAAGGTCTCGCTTACCCCTTCCGCTTGGCGCGAGGATAACAGTTGCTGGGTCTCGGCCAGCTCCTTGGCCAGAGAGGCCACCTGGGCCACCGCATCGTCCCTGGCCTTGAACATGTCTTGGAAGTTGCGGTCTATCGTAATGCTCCGCCGGGCGCACATATGCGCAAGCTCCAGCCCACGCATTAAAGCGCGAGTGGAGTCGTACGCCAACAGCCGGGTCGACATCCTGTCGTAGACGCTAGCGTCCTCCCGGCTGTAGAGACCATAGCCTAAGGCGAAAGCTTCGCCGGTTACCTCGTCTCGCTCCGCCCAGCTCGGCAAGAGGGACGAGACCGTGACCTGGTTGGCGTCAGGGTCCCATTGCAGCAGTGGCTTGTTCTCCGCGTCCAGGCACCTCACGCCGAGACCAAAGTTACGATGACCCCGCGGCACCTCGTCAGACAGGGGTTGGCCGGAGGTCCCGGCGGCGGCACCCTCGCTCTCGGCGGCGCCAAGGGTCCGAGGGTTCTCGGCAGGAGTCCCGGGGCCGCCCCTGGTGGCCGCAATCCTGCTTACTGCCTCCAGGACCTCCTCGAAGGAGCGGCCGGCGGGGAGAGGTTGGACGGGCGGTACAACAACAGCCTTGCCCTTCTCGATATCCGTGTTCTTGGGCCTCTTGATTGGCTGAGGTGCGGAAGCACCCGGCTTTCGCTTCACAACACCGCTTGAGGGGGGGAGGCCCGGCTCTTTTCGGCAGGCTTGCGCGGCGGCTTTCGCAAGAGCCAGCGGGTCCTTAGGAGGTTGGCTCTCTCTGGCGCGAGTCTCGTCGAAAGGCTGGCGGAGAGGGATCTCGCGCTCTCCTGCGAAAACAATAGTGATCAATTCCAACCTTGGAAAAGGCAAGAAGGCAAATACGGGCGAGATCTTACCTTCTCCCGGAAGTACAGGATGAAGAGAATCGACGTCTCGCCAGAGGTAGAGGACGTCGAAATCCTTGGTTCCGAAGAACTCAAGGAGGGCGCTCTCGCGGGAGCCCAAGGACGGAGGCTTGTAGGCGGCATCCTCGTATTGGATGGGGGCGAGGGGTACGTTCCCGAAGTCGCCGGAAACGTAGATGAACCTCTCGCCCCAGTGATGGTGCTTGTTGGCGAGACCGATCGTTTTCAGCAGTTGCCCAGAGAAGAACATCACGCCTCCCTTCGCGCGAAAAGTAAATAACTTGCGGAAAATCGGCAAGCTAAACTCGATCCTCTCCGACCGCATATAGCATATGAAGGCCATGAGAATTGCCACGGAGTTAGGGTTCAGCTGCGCGGGAACCACCCCGTAGTACCGGAGAGCCTGTCGCATCTCAGGCCACAGCGGAAGGCGGAAGCCCACCTCGAAGTGTTCGATAGAGATAGCCAGCTCCCCCTCCCCTGCAGTGTTGACTTTGTCATGACTGCCCGGGGGCCGCGCGACGAAGCCAGCGGGAACGTGCTGGGTCTTGATCAGATTGAACTCCTCCAGAGTGAGAGTACAGGAAGGGAAGAGATGCTTTTGGAAGGCTTCCGCGCAGTTGGATCGTCCTTCACCACCGCCCGGCATCGCAATAGGGTTTGAAGGCGAGATCTACGAGGAGAAGGCGAGAGCGAGAACGGGGCGAGAACGGAAGTGGAAGACGGAGACGGGCGAGAGCTTTGCGAAGACCGCGAGAACAACAACAAAGGGGAGAGAGACTGGAATCAGAGAAATGAATGTGGTAGGTGAGCCTCCTATTTATAGAAAATCGTGGTAATGATGGCTGTTTTCAGAAAGGCGGCGGGGGTACAGCCGTCGCGTCCTAGGTCAGCGGCGCTTCGTTTTTCCCGCCCGAATCTGACAGCGACCGATTAACTAAGCAGCTGGCGCAAACGTTGCGAAATGTCATACGGCCGGTAAGGTAGGCGGAAGAAAGGTGGCTCTCGCCACCCCAAAGGCCTGGGAAGATAACTTATACGCATACAAAAATATTACAGACAGAGCTATTGCTCTCGCTGAGCAGGAACGCGATAAAATAATGAGCGAATAAAGTGCGGGAACACTAGTTACAATTCCAAGCGAAAAAGTAAGGGTACATTAGAGAAGGGAAGGCCAGGGGAAGAGGAGGGGAGGTCTCGCGCTTCAGTACGGCTCCCAGCGCCATTTCCCTTGCTCCCAACGCCATTTGCCTCGGTCCCGCAACTTGGTCCGGGGGGCGCCTGCGGGTTGAAGTAGGATGACAGAACGCTGCATCCCAGGTCAACCCGGCGAGACAGATCCCGGATTTTCTTGATGCATCTCTCAGGTGAGGACCCGGCGGTAGCTCCCCCGGGCCGGTCCATCTCGCTTAGAAGGAAGTCTCGCTCCAGGGACTCCAGCCTCTTATCCACTGACTGGCGAAACTCTCAGGCCGCAAGGTCGCGGTCCCGTTCTCGCCGGATGAGTTTCGACAGAATGGCGGCAACCTTCTTCCCTCGTCTTTTCGCGCTCCCGGCACCGGTCAGGATCTCCTCCATCTCGTCAGATGAAGGGAAGGGAGAGCTTTCGCCGTCTTCTCCCTCTCTTTCTTCTTCTTCTTCTTCTTCTTCTTCTTCCTCTACCTCAGCGCCAGGCCGCGAGTCCATGTCCCCTGTCGAAAGAATCCCCATTTTAGCGGAAGCTGAAGGATAGCAGCGATAAAATTGCCGTATACCTTCAGAGTGACGAGGCCCCCCGGTCGACGGCAGGCGAGAAGGCCCAGCCCCCCCCCCCCCCTAGCTCCAAAGAGGAGGTGGATTGGCTTTCCTTTGCCGGGGGGGGGGGGGGGGGGTAAACTTTGCGGATGGTGATCCCGGCCTGATCGAGAGCGGGGGAGCGGGTCTCCTCAGCCGCTGGAGGGCTAGCGTTTAGCGGTGGCGCAGGGATCTCGACATTTTTTCCTCTCGCCGGTAGGGAGGAATCAACCGCATGGGCAGACTGATTCGCAGTTCTCGCCCCATCATCCCGGGTGGCGAGATCTGGAGGTGCGGAAACTGACGCTGCGAGGAATCAGGTCAGCATTTAAAAATACCAGGCGAAGGCAAGAAGGGAACCTTTACCAGCGGTGTTCGGGTCTGATGGAGGAGGCGCCTCGGGAACCTGTGGTTGATCATCGTGATGGCTAGAGGGTGGATCCAAACGTTCTCGCGGGGACGCGGCAGCATCAGGAACCGTCTCCTGCGAGAGGTATCAAGTTAAACAATTGAGCAACTGGTTGTTAATTGGTATGTCAAGCTTACCTTCCGCGGCAAGGTGCCGTCCGCGCAACTAGGGGTCGGGGTGGGCGGGCTCCTGTTCTCGCGGGATAGGTCCCGCTGAACCACCTTCGCCTTCTTCTTCTTCTTCTTAGGCAGAGAAGGCTCAACAACTGACGACTGTCTCGCTAGCCATGGGGCGACCAGGGCGCTGTTAGCCCTAGCTCGCGCCTGCGCCGCGTTAATGCGGTCCTGCAGATCCTGCGGAAGCGGTTTATCGGCACGCTTGGAAGGCATAGCGAGAGAGAGGGCGAGAGCTCAGGGGGAGAATGACGGCTCGAGGGAAGTGTTATGACCGTCTATCGACACTCATATTTATAGGCGCCGTACGACCCACCAAAAGATTCCCTGACGTTGACACGTGCTCAGCGAATATTTTGGGTTGAACATGTCTTTTCGAGCGCGGCGCTAGCTCAAAAAGAGCGGGGATTGTGTACAACCCCATATTCGCTGAGCCAGACAAGGAGGCACAATGGTCACAGGAGGGTTAGCCAAAGTGGTCCCGCCCTAAGGAGGATCTCGCCCACAGAAGGCAGAAACGCTCTCGCTGGATGCTATAGAAGAGAAACCGTGGGCCGAGAGCGCCAAGCGCGGACTGCGCGGAAGCGCTCTCGCCCAAACCAAGCCTCAATCCCGAAGAGTTCTCGCTTGCGCTGGGCGAGAACGTTCGCGCCGCGCCCTGGGCCGAAAGGTCTCGGCACCAGCTCTCGCTGAGTGGGGCCCAGGGTCTTTGGAAGAATGTCCTAATTGCCCTCAGGAGAAATTACTTCAGTACCCTCAGAAAAACAGCGGGTTTTGGCTATTGGCAGACCAACCAGGGGCTTTTCAGTAAATTCAGGACAGCAAAATGCTATAAATAGACCCATAAGGGCTCCTTAGAAAGAAAGCTATCATTGTCTCCCGAATTCCAGTGCTTTCTGAGGAGCTCCTAGCCCAGCTTTGGCTTTGGAGGGGAAGCTCTCAGAGATCTTCCGGGTGTGAGGTGGGACCTCCCTGCTGAGGCTTTTGGGTCAGTCTTAGGTCCTTAGAATCCAGTCAAGGGGTGAGACTTGAGAGAAGTAGGTTTTGGCTGCACCCCTTTTTCTTCGAACTTCAGTTGAGGTCATATTTGGCTTCAACAGCTTGGGAGCAGGCTCAGGCAAGGCCTGGGACCGGGCCAAGACTGGGCCTAGCCTGGGCCGGGCACCGGGCCAGACAAATTCTATATCTCAAGGTCTTGTTAGGCCCCTCAGGACCGGCCTGGGCCTGGACCAGTCCTGCCCGGGCCCAGGCCTAACAAGACTTTTTCCATGCCGGGCCCAGACAGGCTTTTTGGGCCCGATCTTTTTGCTCACCTCTGCTCCTCAAATTGAATTTTATTGATGCTCTTACTAGCAAACCCAATTTGATTTCTACCAAATTATTATTATTAACAAATACTTATTTTTCAAAATGCTTATTTGAAAATCATTTTATTACTAGCAAACCAACATAAATTTTAAAAAAAATTAAATTTTGTTCAGAAAATTCATTCTTTCAAAATAACTCACTACATATAATGACATTACAAATGATTTCAAATGTATTCATTCAACCATTTATGTTAACATTAGAAATGAGTTAAAATGCCGCAAAATTTTGTTTAGTATATCCAAATTCCAAAACGCCCTTTTCAACACAATATCATCATGTACACTAAAATCTTTAAACAAAATATCGTCTGGTTTAGAAATATATTTAATGTCTAATTCCTATAAGGGTGTGCTGTGTTGAAATCGAGAAATCGGTCTCTGTGGAGTTCGGGGTCCCTAAAAAGGGGTGACCTCACACTTACTGCACTCAGGCTAATGTCACGGACCAAATGCTCAAGAAACTAGGAACAGACCCTCTACTATAGCGTGGAGGTCACACCTCACACCCGGAAGACCTTGGTGATCTCCCCCTCCCTATCCAATGCTGAGCTAGGTGCCTTGGAGGATGAGGAAAGAGTATGAAGAAGTCTTGCCCTCCAAGGCACCCCTAAGGGTTTATTTATTGTTTTTTAGGAATGGTCTGCAAATAACCAATCTATGTTGTCCCAAAATTACTGAATTGCCCCCGGGTTGGTCTGCCAACAGCCAAATCCTGCTGTTCTAATCAGTTAATCGCAGTCCACCAGGGGCAGTATCTCAAGCCAGGCGAGCTGGCGGCCTAGCGAGCTGACGGCCTAGCGAGCTGGCGGCCGGGCGAGCTGCGGCCTGGGCGAAACGGCGGCTTCAAGAGGCGGCGACCTGGTGAGGCGGCGACCTGGAGGGCTGGAGGTCGGGCGAGCAACGGCCTGGCGGGCTGCGGCGTGGGCAAGACGACGGCTTGGCGAGACGGCGGCCTGGAGAGGAGGCGGCCTGGCGAGCTGGCGGCCTAGCGGCCTGGCGAGCTGCGGCCTGGCGGGCTGCGACCTAGGCGAGATAGAGGCGTGGCGAGACGACGGCCTGACGAGGAGGCGGCCTGGCAAGCTGCGACCTGGCGGGCTGTGGCCTGGGCGAGATGCGGTCTGGCGAGGTGTGGCCTGGCGAGCTGGCGGCCTGGCGAGCTGCGGCCTGGGCGAGACGGTGGCTTGGCGAGACGGTGGCCTGGCAAGGAGGCGACCTCGCGAGCTGGCGGCCTAGCGGGCTGCGGCCTGGCGGGCTGCGGCCTGGCGGGCTGCGGCCTCAGCGAGACGGCGGCCTGGCGAGGAGGCAGCCTGACGAGCTGCGGCCTGGGCGAGGAGGCGGCCCGACGGGCTGTCATCCTGGCGAGGAGGCGGAGGCGGCCTGGCGAGCTGCGTCCTGGGCGAGGAGGCGGCCTGGCGAGCGGGCGGTCTGGCGAGGAGGCGGCCTGCCAAGCCAGCGACCTGGCGAGGAGGCGGCATGGCGAGCTGGAGCCTGTGCGGCTCCTCAAAGGGGTCGGGGGGAGACAAATATTTCATTCCCCTACTAGTATATCCTGCAGATCCACCCAAAATTGGCTTCCAGGAGTGCAGAACTCCCAAAAAGCTTAAAAACGCGCATCAAGTCTCATGACTCGTTTGGGAGCCCCATTTCGCGACCTGAAGGACGCTTGAAGGCATCCGTCATCGGCTTGATGGAGACAACATCCTTAAACCACTATAAGTGCTGGACAGGATCATCCTTCCCAATATAGTAAGCCATGTCAGGACCTCTGAACCCCTCGGGAACGGGAGCTGAGATGATCAACTTGCTGAAGGGTGACCCCCGGAGTGGTGGTCTCGCAACATCTACTCGCGTGACCTGCTCGCCTGGAAGGCTAGCACTCACCAGGTTGGGGAACAACTCCCGGCCGGTGAGGTTTCGCTAGACCCCATCTCCTATCCTTTCCTTCCCGGGCCTTCTTCCTTGTGTACTTTCTTCTCCCCCTGCTGGGGTCATCTCGCCTAGGTCCCTATGAGACAGCTCCCCGAGAACCCTGAGAGCAGTCTCGCTAAGACCCCTCAGAGCTAAGTCCTGAGGGGTGGGAGTTGAGCAGTTACCTCGAGGAGCAATACTTCACAGCATCTACATGATGCCTTGGATGGATGTCATGAATTCTTCCCTCCCCACAAAGGATCCTGGGTTGGGGGTGTCACGGGATTCATCACCACCTCCCTGATCTCCAGCCATGACACTCTCCTGGGATATTTTGTGATGGTCACTCTCCATGCTCACAGCACCAAGATGTTGAAACCGAGAAATCGGTCTTTGTGGAGTTCGGGGTCCCTAAAAAGGGGTGACCTCACACTTACTGCACTCAGGCTAATGTCACGGACCAAAGGCTCAGGAAACTAGGAACATACCATCGGCTCTAGCGTGGAGGTCCCACCTCACAACCGGAAGACCTTGGTGATCTCCCCCTCCCTAACCAATGCTGAGCTAGGTGCCTTGGAGGATGAAGAAGTCTTGCCCTCCAAGGCACCCCTAAGGGTCTATTTATAGTTTTCTGGAAATGTCCTGCAAATAACCAATCTCTGTTGTCCCAAAATTATTGAACTGCCCCCGGGTTGGCCTGCCAACAACCAAATCACACTATTCTAAGTAGTTAATCGCAGTCCACCAGGGGCAGACCCTCAAGCTGGGCGAGTAGGCGGCCTGGCGAGCTAGCAGCCTGGCAAGCTGCAGACTGGCGGGATGCAGCCTGGGCAAGACAGTGGTTTGGCGAGACGACAGCCTGGCGGGCTGTGACTTGGGCTATACGGCGGCCTGACGAGGCGGCGGCCAGGCAAGGCGGCTACCTGGCGGGCTGGCGAGCTGGCAGGCTGCGGCCTGGGTGAGATGGCGGCTTGGCCAGACGGCGGCCTGGCGAGAAGGCAGTCTAGAGAGCTGACGGCCTGGCGAACTGCGGCCTGGAGGGCTGCGGCCTGGTGGGCGGCGGCCTCGGCGAGACGGCGGCCTTGTGAGACGACGGCCTGGCGAGGAGGCGGCCTGACGAGCTGCGACCTGTGTGAGGAGGCGGCCTGACGAGGAGTCGACATGGCGAGCTGCGGCCTGGGCGAGGAGGCGGCCTGACGAGCTGGCAGCCTGGCGAGGAGGCGGCCTGGAGAGCCGGCGGCCTGGGCGAGAAGGGGGCCTGACGAGCCGGCGGCTTGGGCGGCTCCTCAAAGGGGGCGGGGGGGGGAGACAAATATTTCATCCCCCTGCTTGTATATCCTGCAGATCAACCCAAAATTGACCTCCAGGAGTGCAGAACTCCCAAAAAGCTTAAAAACGTGCACCAAGTCTCATGCCTCATTTGGGGATCCCCTTTCGCGAATACGAGGTTATACATGCTGTATATACGAGTTAAGTTTATATAAGAATATACACGTCTTTTTGAACTGCGTCTTATATATACATTTTCATGAAAAGTGTTTGACATGAAAGTTGTATATCTAGGCGAGATCTACAACTTTCATGTGGAACACTTTTTTGATTTGAAGAAATTTAAACCCCCAATTTGGCTCCGATAAAAGTCACACCAAACATATGTACGGATACTCGGGATCGACGTGACTTTTTTTGAGGGCCAAATCATGGGCTTAAACGGCTTCAAATGAAAAAGTGTTCAACACGAAAGTTGTAGATCACGAGATATAATGAAAAAGTGTTCAACATGAAAGTTGTAGATCTGGCACTTTTTCATTTGAAGACATTTAAGCCCCTGATTTGGGCCCCAAAAAAAGTCACGCCGAAAAACTCTACGGACGTCTCGTTCCGTGTGTGTCTTTTTTTGGGCCCAAATTGGAGGTATAAACGGCTTCAAATTAAAAACCGGTCAACATAAAAGTTGTAGATATACAACTTTCATGTTGATTACTTTTTCAATTGATAAACATTTGTGGCTCAAAATTCAAAATTGTAAAAATTGTAAAAAAAAGATTTGTTTACTCGTAGTAAATTTTGGGAGGAGAAAAAAATGAAAAAAAATGGCTGAATCTGTTTTTTTTCTAGTTTGCTAGTAACGAAAGTGTGTTTGCTAATAACAGTACCCATTTTATTTGTTAGGATAATCTCTATTTTGAGGGTTTTTAATTATTTGAAATTAAAAATCATACAACCTCCTTTGTCATGCACGACAGTATCCGGCTCGCGGCAGCGAGCTTCGCCCACCGCCGTCGGTTCATATTTTTTTAACATGTAATTTTTTTAATTATTTGAAATTTAAAAATGTTATAGTATTTTTTAAAAAATATTTTTGTTTTTTAATTATTATTTATATTTTTTCCGTAAATAATTTTTTAAAATAATATTAAAAATTATTTTACTTAAGAAAATTCGAAAAAAAAAAACTGCGGGTCACGCGGTTAAGACCGCTTCCGGCGTCAGAACCTCTGGCAGCCTGCTCGGAGCCAATCACCGGGTTTGCTAGACCACGATGAACCCGTCAGGGGTTGTTCGGCGGCGAACGGGGAGGACCACCGTAGGCGGTAGTCCTGCTGATAAGACCCTAAACTTGATCTCACAGTCAAGGCCACTGGTGGCAGTGGCCCTGCCAACGCACCACCGGACTACCCCCGGCGGGTTCGCCGAAGTCCGATAAGTCTGCTAGTGGGCTCCGGGAAGATCGGCGGCGGCTCCGCCGGCCGATGGCCTAAATCGTGAGGGTGTGAATTTTTTAAAAAAACTGCTGTCGCGATGAATGATACACTGTGGACGCTATCGAAGAGCTAGGATCACTTTGAAGAGCCTCAGTGTTGCACCATGCATGCAATCTGATTGACTGTCGATAAATCTTTATATATATGCTCTATTTGTTTGGGCGTTTCGCATGAAGCCAGCATTTGCAGGTCTCCGTCAGATGACGGATCTTCCGCTCCGCTACCCCCATTTTGCTGTGGAGTGTGCGCACAAGTAAGCTCACGTTGGATCCTGTGCTTCCTGCAGAAGTTAGAAAACTCAGAGGAGACAAACTCACCCCCGTTATCAGTTCTAAGCTTCTTAATCCGCAAGCCAAGCCGGCCTTCTACCAACTCCTTGAACTCCACAAACAAACGAAAGGCTTCTGACTTCTCCTTTAAGAAGTACACCCAAGTATACCTTGAGTAGTCATCAACTAAGACAAGCATGTATCTGCTTCCACCAAGGCTGGCAGTAACCGTCGGTCCCATCAGGTCGCCATGAATACACTTCAATGGTTTCTTGCTGCGACCTCGACAAAATCGATCGTATTAAAAAAGATAATGTAAATCTCTGGGTTCATTCCGAAAAAGGAGAAAAAAAACTTTTTGGAACCAAGAAAATAAAGGTTCATAAGGGGTTCAAACCAAGAGTGACCAAAGGATACTTTTCTAGTGATTGGGACGAGCGGGCTTATGATTCATTTGGTAGGGCGGTTGCGGTTGTAAAAAGAGCTGTTGTAAATGCAGGTTTTTAAAGAGAGCTGTTGGAAACTGGATGCTGGAAATGGAGATTTGTTTGGATAGTTTGTGTTTGCAGAGCTGTTTAAAACAGAGAACCGTTTGACATAACAACGGTGGCGTTTACGTCATTTTAAAAATAAATTGTTGAAAATAATATTTATATTTATAATTCTGTTTTAAATTTTATAAATATTCTATTTTTCATATATATATATATATATATATATATATATATATATATATATATATATATATATATATATATAACTGTTTGTTTATTAGAAATATTGTTTATACTTTAAACTATTGAAATATTTTAGTTTGTAATTTTAAAATTGTTTTTGCAAAAAAAAAATATCTTCTCCGCCCTACGCCATCATTTTTGTACAACCCCGTATTCGCAAAAGGGGGCCCCCAAACGAGGCATGAGACTTGGTGCACGTTTTTAAGCTTTTTGAGAGTTCTGCACTCCTAGAGGCCAATTTTGGGTGGATCTGTAGGATATACTAGTAGCCGGATGAAATATTTGTCTCCCCCCGACCCCTTTGAGGAGCCGCCCAGGCCGCCGGCTCGCTAGGCCGCCTCTTCGCCCGGGCCGCCGCTCGTCAGGCCGCCAGCTCGCCAGGCCGCCTCCTCGCCAGGCCGCCTCCTCGCTAGGCCGCCTCCTCGCCCAGGCCGCAGCTCGTCAGGCCGCCTCCTCGCCAGGACTCCATCTCGCCAAGCCGCCGTCTCGCCGAGGTCGCAGCTCGCCAGGCCGCAGCCCTCCATGCCGCAGCTTGTCAGGCCGCCTCCTTGTCAGGCCGTCGTCTCGCCCAGGCCGCCGTCTCGCCCAGGCCGCAGCCTGCCCGGCCGCAGCCCGCTAGGCCGCAGCTCGTCAGGCCGCCCGCTCGCCAGGCCGCTCCTCGCCAGGTCGCGTCTCGCCCAGGCCGCAGCACGTCAGGCCGCAGCTCGCCAGGCCGCCGGCTCGTAAGGCCGCCTCGTCGCTAGGCCGCCGTCTCGCCAAGCCGTCGTCTCGCCCAGGTCGTAGGTCGCAGGCCGCCAGGCCGAAACCCGCGAGGCCGCAGCTCTCTAGGCCGCCTCCTCTCCAGGCCGCCGTCTAGCAAAGTTGCCGTCTCGCCAGGGCGCAGCCCTCCAGGACACAGCTCGCCAGGCCGCCAGCCCGTCAGGCCGCCGCCTCGCCAAGCCGCCGTCTCGCCCAGGCCGCAGCCCGCCAGGCTGCCGTCTCGCCAAGCCGCTGTCTCGCCCACGCCGCAACCCGCTAGGCTGCAGCCCGCCAGGCCGTAGCTCGTCAGGCCGCCAGCTCACCAGGCCGCCTAGTCGCCCGACTTGAGGGTCTGCCCCTGGTGGACTGCGATTAGCTGCTTAGAACATCGAGATTTGACTTTTGACAAGCCAACCTGGGGGCAGTTCAATAATTTTGGGACAACAGAGATTGGTTATTTGCAGGTCATTCCCAGAAAAATATAAATAGACCCTTAGGGGTACCTTGGAGGGCAAGACTTCTTTATCCTCTTTTCTTTATCCTCCAAGGCACATAGCTTAGCATTGACTAGGGAGGGGGATATCACCAAGGTCTTCCGGGTGTGAGATGAGACCTCCACGCTAGAGTCGGGGGTCTGTTCCTAATTTCCTGAGCCTTTGGTCTGTGATATTAGCTTGAGTGCAGTAAGTGTGAGTTCACCCCTTTTTAGGGACCCCAAACTCCACAGAGACTGATTTCTCGGTTTTAACAATTTCACCCCTCCCTCCGCCATGCTTCCGCGATACCACCGTCGGCGGCATGCCAGAGCGTCGGGGCTCATGGAGGAGTAGGGAAACGAGCTTGTCGGGGCACGAAAACGAGCTCGTCGGGGCTCGTCGGGGCTGGAACGATCTTGCCGGGGCTCGGACGAGCTCGTCGGGGGCTGGAAATGAGCTTGTTGGGGCTCGTCGTGGCTGAAAAAGAGCTTGTCGGGGCTAGAACGAGCTCGTCGGGGCTGGAAACGAGATCGTCGGGCCACGGAGCACAGGTCACAGAGCTTCTTCTCCATGTCGAAGCTGAAAAAGCGCTCAAATGGAGGTCCGGGGTAGCAGCTGCAAAAGGCGGAAATTCTAAAAGGAGTGAAATGCCAGATTTTGGAGCATGAGGCAGAAAATCAAATGGCACTCTAGCCCGGCGTTACATTTTGGTCAAACGGTCTAGCAAAAAACGACAAACCAAATGAGGCCTTAGACTTGGGAGAGATGTGAGGGGCAAGAGCCTTTTGAATTGACTATAAAATAGGGATCCCGCGAGCTTTGACAAGGAGGTCTCACCACGTTCCCAAAAGTATATAGAAACTTTCCCTCCAAAATCAGAGCTAAGTTCGACAGAGATAGGGGTGTAAACGAGTCGAGTTTGACAAAATT
Organism: Platanthera guangdongensis; assembly: GCA_039583875.1. Taxonomy (NCBI): domain Eukaryota; kingdom Viridiplantae; phylum Streptophyta; class Magnoliopsida; order Asparagales; family Orchidaceae; genus Platanthera; species Platanthera guangdongensis. Next base: position 147,191,630 of record CM077165.1, read on the forward strand.
CCCAAGCTAGAGCTAGAGCTAAATATTTCGAGCTCGACGAGCTAATTTTGCATGGCTCGAGCTCGAGCTCAAGACCAATATATTGAGCTCGAGCTCGAGTCGAGCTCGAGCTGCTCCCGAGCTTTTCAGCTCATTTAACTATTTTTATTTATAATTTTTTAAATTTTTTTAAAAAGTCAAAAGCAGCTCATGAGCTCATGAACAAGAGCAGGTGAGCTCGAGATCGAGATCGAGCTCGAGTCGAGATTTTTTCGAGCCGGCTCATCGAAATCACGAGCCGGCTCAACTCAACTTGCACCCCTAAACATAGACAATACACAATAAGGTTTTTGGGAACCTTAGAAAGGAGTAGAACCTGCCTCAATATGTGCCATTGGGGTGCTATTTATAGGCAATCGTGAGGGTGTTTAATGAGAAGACACCCATCTTGAGATACTGGGTAATCAACGAGCTAATTGGTGACGTCGTTGTACTCGCAAGGTCTTACTGGTGAGCTCACCTAGCGAGCTGGGGCAGGATGAGAGAAGAGCTCGTTGATAAGGTAATCTCAAGCGCGGCGGGCTTGGCGGGCTGTTTCGTGTAGAGTTCGTCGGCGAGCTACGGTCGACAAAGAGAAGAGCTCGTGGCGAGGTAAGCTCATACTCATTGAGTTCGTTTGCAGTGGGTGTGAGCTCCAACCTTTGGCATGCTCGCCATAGTATAGGCGAGCTATTAAATCTCTTTGCTCAGTTTCAATGTCCTTGCCACTTTAATGCTCTTTTTGGCACGGTGGTGACGGTCGTGAATATTGGGGGTTAAATTGTCATTTGTTAGCGCCCACCTAAGGAACTCTATTCACTTTTATGTTCAAATGGATGAAAAGTTTTAGGTGATCGTGAACTAATGACGGTTTAACCCATGTGTTTACGACCGCAACTGATATGTCAAACGAAGCTTATGTCAACAACAATAATTCAATTTGGAACAGCCCAAATGATAAAATACTTAAAACATTTTGAAATCCTCGATGACAAAAAAGAAAGGTAGTATTATGCTTATTTGTAAAAAAAATTCTTTTTTATTTGTGTAGTTTTTGTGTTATGTTAGTTTTTGATTTAAGATAATGGAGACATAAACTTATGTTAGTTTCATTTTATATTTTCTATATGTTTTGGCTAGTTAATTTATTTTGTTTATAAATGTGTTGGTTAAAGAAAAGATCAAGGTTTTGAAAATTGGACCGGACATCGAACCGACGGAGGGAAAGGTTCAAGATTGAACCGCTCCAACCGGTTGAACCGGGGTTGAACCGTTATATATATATATATATTATATATTATGAAATAAAATTAATTACCATTATGTCAGAAATTTATCTATAAATTGATCATTTATAATCAGTATATTGTGATACAAATAAAATGATTTATACATTATCACTATACTTATAAAACTTCATTTTGCGTGACGTCTTTGCTCGGTTGAGTTTGAACAAAAATGACATTGTAATAGAGTAATAGAATGGAGCTTTGACATGACAACGGTTAAGAACACAATCAAGAAAATAAAACAAGTTTTGAATTTTGAATATAAAAGTGGATGAAGCTTTTAGATAAGGTCGGACGATGAAGAACGACAGTTCAAAAGAAACGCGTTTATGACTGTCACCGCCTTGCTAACCATAGCTTAAATATTTCATAATTTTTAATATATATTTTAATAAGTTATTATAATAATATATTTAAGAAATATTTAATTTATATTATATAATTATGTATATTAATTATATAAGTTTCTTAATATATACATTAATATCTATATACATATAATATAATACAACATAAAGCATTAAAATCAAAAGCTGTTGTGGTTGATTCCCCCTTTACTTTGAAAGACGGTATGGGTTCTGTACAACCCCGTGTCCGGCGAGCAAGGTCACCAAGGGGCGAGCAGATCAGACTAGGAGCAGCAGGCGAGCTCGGCAGCGGCAGGGGCGATGCTGAGCTCGGCATCCGTCGGCCAGAGATCGTCGATCGGCGACCCCGAGCTCGGCATTCGCCGAGCGGGCTGAGCCTCGCGCCCTCGCAGTGGAGCTCGGCAGCAGCTGGCGAGCAAAGCATGCCGAGGTGACCAGGGGTCCCAGCTCGCATGGGGGTCAGAGGTACTTTTTACTGTTTTACCCCTGCTGGTCTGCCCATAGCCCTTCAAAACAGTGGAGTTTGGCTGTTGGCAGACCCAGCCGAGGGTTTTCTGGTAATTTCAGGTCAGTTATTTTGGTTATTGGCAGTCCGGGTTTCAAAAACTATAAATAGGACCCAAGGGGTACCCCAGAAGGCAGGTTTTTTCTCCCTGTGCTCCTCTCCCCAAAACCTCTAAGTGCTTTCTGAGGGTACCTTAGCTCGGCTTCAGGCTAAGGAGGGGAAGCGCTCTGAGATCTTCCGGGTTTGTGGTGGGACCTCCCCGCCGAGCCCTTGGGTCTGTTTCTCCTTGTCTTGTTGTTTTTTCTTGCAGTAGCGAAGTAGGCGCGAGACCACCCCTTTCCCCAAGGGCGAGCTCCACAGGAAGCCGGGTTCCGGTTTCAACATTTTGGTGCGGTGAGCGGGGACAGTGGTCAGCGCAGAAAAGTTTCCACGAGCTCGATGACGGGACAAGGATCCGACAGGCCGAGCTCGCCGCCCCCCCCGCCTCTCGCAACGGTGGGAATGTTCGAAGACTTCAGGAACGAGTTGCTGAATCTGGTCAAGTTCGCACTCGGCACGCGGGCCGAGTGCTCGACTCCGGCAAACCAGATCGCGGCCGCCCCCTCATTGGGCGAGGACGCTCCCGACAGGCGAGCTGGGAAGGAAGTGGCCGAGGAAGGCCGAGGATGCGAGCTCCCCGGGCGCGAGCTCTTCCCCGGCTCGGCAGGCCGAGGTCGCTTCGGCGAGCTGGGCTCGCGAGACTCGCCAGCTCGCCCAGTGGGGGGAGGGAGCCCTTTCAGCAAGCTGGTCTCTTCAGCTCCAGTTCCAGATGGGTTCAGGGAGCCCGAGATGTCCTACTACACTGGGAAGGGAGACCCGGTACAGCATGTCCAATGGTTCGAGGACGTGGTCTCCATCCGTCAGATGTCGGACGGATTCAAGTGCCGGCTCTTCGCCATCACCCTCCGGGAAAAAGCGAGAGAATGGTTCCACCAGCTACCGGCCAGCTCCATCTATTGCTTCGAGGACTTGCGCCGAGGATTCATGCTGAGATTCACCACTTCGAAGAAGAGGAAGAAGGAGTCTGAGTCCCTGTTTCACATCAAGCAGGGGGTAAATGAGACGTTGGGAAGTTATGTAGACCGATTCCAGGAGCGAAGTAGGCGCGAGACCACCCCTTTCCCCAAGGGCGAGCTCCACAGGAAGCCGGGTTCCGGTTTCAACAGGTTCGAACCCTCACGGTGGTAAAAATTTTTGGGGGTTTCTTGACCCGTCCGGTTAAGTAAAACCCTGCCCGGTTCCCGGCCCGCCGGTCCGCCCGCCCGGTTTAGAGGTTCCCGGGCGGTCCGCGACTGGAGCGGGTTTCTGACCTGGACCGGACCGGGTGTGTGTCCGGTCCGCGGTTCGACCGGTCGGACCGGCCGGTCCGGTCCGGTTTTCAAAAGCTTGGAAATGATATCTATTGTACAGTTTATGGACGCTGATATAAAACCTGTATCGCATTTTGCTCCCGCCTCATTCTCTCGCACGCCTTCTTTGGAGTTCTCTACTGTGCTGCTTCTCTTGTGTTTGGCTAGGGCTTGACGCAGGCTTCCTCTACTTCCCTCTCGAGCAATTTCTCTCCATCTCTGAACCTTCTACCGGTGACCTAGGGTTGTTGTTGCCTTGCTTCAACCGTTGATTTAAGGTTGTTGCAACCTTTCAACTGTTAAATCTGCTAAGCCGACAATCCCCCCTGCCAAACAAAGACTTCAGTGCCTCTTTCGAAGTTTTTGGAAGTCCTTGTCTGAACCTCTGCTTGTCAGAGAAAGATCGGTTGTACAACACATTCATCCTCCTCCTCCCACCATAAGATCTTTCCTTCACCTTCTATTGCGTCACGCTGGAAATGAGAATAAAAATGGCTTTTTAAGAGTCGTTGCATTGACAGTTTTGAGAAGGAGAATCATATAATTTTGATCGACAACTATTTTAGTTTTTCCCTTTGCTTTGGCCGACTATCCTTCCCTTATGTGTTTTACTTAATATTTTAGGGGAAGATTTTATTATTTGGATTGCTTGCTGTCAAGAAGGATTAAAGAGATTATTGTAGATGCGGTCAACACCAGATTTTCCCACGGATCCGTTTTAACCCAAGCAAACTTGTAGATCTAGAAATCCCAAACACGAAATAAATCAAGAACACAAGAGACCAACGAGAAATAAACGAGCCTAGATCTCAAATCTAGGTAACCAGACTCACCACCAAGGAAGGAGTGTTAAAATACAGTCAGCACAGGTAAGCTCAAGAGACACAAAAACCACAACTGCATACAGAGCTCAAAGGGCAGATCCAGATCCAGTCGAACAGGCACAAGAGGAAGACGTGGAAGTAAAGGCATCTCCTTATGAAAAGAAGCAACGGCTCTGAAATAAAACAGAGAGAAACGTTTCAGAACAGATGCAAGGAAGAGGCCAGAAGACACAAACCTAATGGCGTGAAGAACAAGCAAGCACCTTTTCTTCTATTATTTAAAGTCCCGTTCAGGGCACAGTAAAATGGGTGAGAGAGTTCTGTATTAAGAAAAAGAAAAAACAGCTTTTATTATCTGCCACTCCTATTTTCAACTTCACTGTTATTCGGTTCCTGTGCAAGTATTTGAGTATTATAATATTTCTATATAGTATTAGAATATAATACTTTATCATAGAACGATTATTTTATCAGTGGTATCAGAGCTATGGTGTTTAAAACAAATGATGGAATGTTGTCTTCTCATTTACCAATATTCAATGTTGATCTTTATGAATATTGGGCAATACAAATGAAGACACTTTTCATATCGCAAGGGATATGGGATATCGTTCAAAATGGAGTTCCAGTAATCACAACCGCAGTAGAAAATGGACCAACTGCAGAACAATTGAAAACTTATGGAGACAATCAAAGAAAGGATGCAAAAGCCCTGGTTTATATACAACAAGGTGTCACCAACACAATCTTCCCAAGGATTATGGCTGCAACCTCATCTCAAGAGGCTTGGGTAACACTTCTAACAGAATACAAAGGCTCTCCACAGGTAATATCCATTAAACTACAAACTGCATGGAAGGCTTTTGACACTCTACTTATGAAAGATAATGAGAAGATTCAAGACTTCTTTGCGCGTGCTACAACTACTATCAACCAAATAAGATTGTTAGGTGACACCATAGAGGATAAGAGAGTAGTTCATAAACTACTTAGAAGCCTCACTCCACAATTTAATCACATAGTGGCTGCAATTGAAGAGTCTAAAGATCTAAACATTTTAAGTATTCCAGAACTATTAGGTTCACTACAAGCCCATGAAGATAGGCTAAATCATCAGCCCTCTCATGTGGACCAAGCCTTGCATCTAAACACACAGCCATCAAGAAACAATTCACAAAAACAAAAATATGATTACACATCCAACAAAAGGTCACTGTTTCCAAATAACAGAGGTCGGGGAAGAGGAAGAAACACCCCACAAGGAAGGTTTACCCATAATAAAAAGGGCGACCTATCCTGTACCCTGTGTAATCGAACTAATCATGAAGCTCATGATTGCTTTTATAAGTGTAAAAGATGCAAGAAACCAACTCATATGGATAAGGACTGTTGGTTCAAGGATAAAACAGAAAATAAAGCCACAGAAGAAGAGAAGAAGGAGTCAATGTTCTATTTAAATGATAGCAATAATAACTATCTTAATACCACTTGGTACATAGATAGTGGTTGCTCAAGCCACATGACCGGGAACCATAGCTTATTTATTTATATGGATACAAGCTTCACCTGTGATGTTGTATTAGGAAATGGTAACATTCAAAAAATTAAAGGAATTGGAACCATAAAAGTCAAAACTGTTTGGAACCAAGTACAATACATCTATGATGTAAGTTATGTTCCATCACTCACAGCCAACCTGTTAAGTGTTGGTCAACTCCTACAAAAAGGATACCAAGTTAGCTTTTCACAAAATTCCTGCACAATTGTTAGCAAAATCGGTAAAATTGAATGTGTGGCCAAAATGACAAGCAACAAAGTATTCTCCTTAACATTATATCCAGTCACTGAAATGGCACTTAACAGTACAGCACAACTTCAGCAAGAAGCCAAACTTTGGCATCAAAGGTTTGGTCACCTGAATGTCCAAGATTTAAAGAAGTTATGTACACAAAAATTGGTAGAGGGACTACCACAAATTGAATCAGAAAATACTGTTTGTGAAAGCTGTGCAGAAGGTAAAAGCCATAGAATTCCATTTCCAAAAGCCTCATATAAAAGAAGTTTGATGCCACTAGATCTGATCCACTCAGATCTATGGGTACCTTCATCAACACCCTCACTAAATGCCAAGAGATACTTTCTACTATTTGTTGATGACTGTAGCCGTTTCATGTGGATATATTTTCTCAAAAACAAGAATGAGAGCTTTGAAGTATTTAAAATTTTTAAAGCTCTAATAGAGAAACAACTTGAAAGGTCAATCAAAACCCTAAGGACTGATAGAGGTGGTGAATTCACCTCCAATGAATTTAATTCTTACTGTATTAAAGAGGTAATAAGAAGAGAATTAATTGTAGCCAGATCACCCCAAAAAAATGGGGTAGTCGAGAGGAGAAACAGGACTATAATAGAAATGGTAAGAACCATGTTGCTAAGTAAAAACCTGCCAAAAGATTTTTGGGCTGAGGCAGCATATACTTCAGTATACATTCTGAATAGATCTCCAACAAAAGCATTACTAAAACAAACACCATATGAAGTAATATATAAGAGAAGAGCCAGTGTGAAGCATTTTAGAGTCTTTGGAAGCATAGCCTATGCTTTAGTTCAGAAAGAAGATAGAGGAAAATTAGATAAGAAAAGTGAGAAATGTATTTTTGTGGGGTACAACAGTGAATCAAAAGCATACAGATTATATGAACCAATTCAACAGAAACTAATTACCTCAAGAGATGTTTTATTTGATGAAGATAAGTGTTGGGAATGGGGGGGCTCAGACATAGGACAATCATCACAAGAAGGGCCTCAAATAAATCTCAGTGATCCCTTCCAACTCAGTGAAGAACCACTGATGGTTGAACCACAAACCCCTACTCCTTCAAATACTGACAACCCATATTAATATGATCCTTTTATAGCCTCTTCAAGCTCATCCAACAGTCCAGATTCTTCATCACCCCCAAGGAAAATGAGAACTTTAGAAGATATTTATTTACAAGGAGAAGTTGTATTAAATGTTTCACAACCAACCAATTATGATGAAGCTTATAAAAATCCAGCCTGGAGAAAGGCTATGGATGAAGAAATTGCAATGGTACTAAAAAACAATACCTGGACTTTGGTAACCAAGCCACCTCAAGCTGATGTTATAGGCCTGAAATGAGTTTATAAACTGAAAGAAAATGAAGATGGTTTAGTTCATAAATATAAAGCTAGAATAGTAGCCAAGGGCTACTCACAGATTCCTGGAGTAGACTATAATGAGACTTTTGCTCCATTAGTAAGAATGGAGACTATAAGGACACTCATTGCATATGCAGTACAATATAACCTTCTAGTTTATCAACTTGATGTTAAATCAGCTTTTTTAAATGGAGAAATAGAAGAGGATATCTATGTTGAGCAGCCAAGGGGATATGAAATAGCAGGAGAAGAACATAAGGTCTATAAACTGATTAAAGCTCTTTATTGTCTAAAGCAAGCACCAAGAGCATGGAATTCCAACATAGATAAATACCTCCAATCAATTAATTTCTGTAAAAGCAAGACAGATTCATCTCTATACTTGAAAGAAGAAAGAGGGATGAGAATAATAGTTTGTCTCTATGTAGATGACCTAATCTACACATGGAATAACTTGAATTTTCTAAAAACCTTTAAAGAGGATATGTAAAATAAATATGAAATGACGGATATGGGAAAACTGCATTTCTTCTTGGGACTACAGTTTGTGCAAAGTCCAACTCAGTTCTTAATTTCACAAGAAAAGTATGCCCATGATATTTTAAAGAAGTTTAATATGAGCGAGTGTAATCCAGTGCAGCTTCCAATATCTCCACATGACCAATTATTTCTGGCCTCAGAAAATGATCAAATGGTTGATCCCACTGTGTTTAGAAGCCTGGTTGGATCATTAATATATCTAACTAATACAAGACCTGACATAGAATATTCTGTTAATTGTATTTCCAGATATATGAGTAATCCAAACAAGCTTCATTTTGAAGCTGCTAAAAGGATACTAAGGTATATACAATGAACTAAAGATTATGGATTAGTCTACCGAAATCACCATCACACAATGTTAACGGGGTGTACAGATTCAGATTGGGGAAGAAATGCAGATGATAGAAGAAGCGTCAGTGGATATGTATTTTTTATAGGTCAAAATGCAATCAGCTGGTCTGCTCGAAAGCAACAGTCAGTAGCTCTCAGCTCAGCGAAAGCTGAATATATGGCACTTAGCAGAGCAACAAGTGAAGGGATTTGGTTAAGAAGGCTAGTAGAAGAAATTTTCAAGATAAAAGGGAAGGAGACTTTAATCTATTCCGACAGTTCATCAGCTATAGCCTTAGCGAAAAATCCAGTTTTTCACAGCCGTAGCAAACATATCGAAATACAGTATCACCATATAAGAGAAAATATAAAGAAAGGAGAAGTTTGTTTACGACACATACCAACAGAACATCAGATCGCTGATGTTCTTACTAAACCCTTGCCGAAGCCTCGTTTTGAGCATCTACGCATGAAGATCGGAGTTGAACACCTCTCGAGCTTAAGGGGGGTGTTAAAATACAGTCAGCACAGGTAAGCTCAAGAGACACAACAACCACAACTGCATACAGAGCTCAAAGGGCAGATCCAGATCCAGTCGAACAGGCACGGGAGGAAGACGTGGAAGTAAAGGCATCTCCTTGTGAAAAGAAGCAACGGCTTTGAAATAAAACAGAGAGAAACGTTTCAGAACAGATGCAAGGAAGAGGCCAGAAGACACAAACCTAATGGCGTGAAGAACAAGCAAGCACCTTTTCTTCTATTATTTAAAGTCCCGTTCAGGGCACAGTAAAATGGGTGAGAGAGTTCTGTATTAAGAAAAAGAAAAAAACAGCTTTTATTATCTGCCACTCCTATTTCCAACTACACTGTTATTCGGTTCCTGTGCAAGTATTTGAGTATTATAATATTTCTATATAGTATTAGAATATAATACTTTATCATAGAACGATTATTTTATCAAGGAGCACCCACAGCCATTTTCGAAGCTCGAAATCTTGAAAAATCTGAAGCCCTGGAAGTGATGTTAGGAAGAGGCAGTTTTTTTCTGCTTCTTACTTGAGAGGAAAAATCACCGACTCTACATACATTAAAACCAAAAAAAAACTGACCACTAAAATATCCTTATAACCTTTTTACAGGCCAAATACAAAACTCTAGGAGCACAAAAACAAAATTCTAGCTAGATAGCTCAGTACTAAAAGATAAAATAACCCATGAGCTAATTTGGTTGCTAACAATACTCTCCCTTAAGTTATGCTCCTCCTTCATCATCCCTAGCTTGTCGCGCATCCTCTTGAACAGATCCACCTTCAAGGGCGTTGTAAAAATATCCGCCAGCTGGTCATTGGTCCTCACGTGCTCCAAGTAAACTTCATTATCTTCTACCTTCTCTCTGATGAAGTGAAATCTGTAGAAGGCTCCGCTCAAGATAGTCCACTAAGGCTCATCAGTGTGGAATGACCTTATATAGTATCTCCAGCATAGAGCCGTTACACTCTAGTGACACGTAACTTGTTGGGTCGCTCCGAGTCGGTCCTGACACGCGCGGACATATAATTAAATATTCTAACAATCTCCTCCTATGTCCGCGGTAAACCCGACGTCGGAAAAAGGGTGGTGTGTGAAGTGTTCAACCGAATATGAAGCACTCACAACCGTGTCCATCACACTTGTCAAAACATATTGGACGTTAAGTAAAACAGTTGTATGCGTGCATAAGAATAAACAGAAAATCTCAGCAACATCATAGCAAAGTCTAAAGTACAATCACAGCACAGGTACCAGAACACCAAGTATCTCATGACCAACTAAAGATCAAGAAAGTCCAAACAAAACAAGTGAAAGCAAAGAGAGCTAAACAGTGCTCTAAGCAGAAGAAAAACCAATTTATACTCTAAAAATCAGAGTCCAGTAGGTCATCCTCATCTGGATCCCAACCGACAAGTGCTCCTCCATCAGCAACAGCTCCTGTAATTTCCAACAGAGAAGTTCATTCAGAATGAATTCAACCTCGGAAAATGTACAAGTATCTAGTTCTACTTATATGAACGTAGTACAATATGAGTAAGCATGAGTAGAGTATTTAGGTTCTACCTCAGAATCCATTATCTATTTTCAAGAAAATGATGTTATGGACTTCTGGACACCGCAGCTGTATCTGTGTTCCTATGTGGAATATCACGGTTACTGTTCTTCTAAAGTCAATTGGAACTCATTAAATATGGAATGAAACCAATAAACAGAAGAAGAAGAAGAAGAGCCAAACCTAGTCGGATTGTGTTATCAAAAGTGGAATAACACTCTCCTCCTAGATAAGGAAGACGAACCCAGTGGAAGTTGTTAACATCACATGTGGAATGAAACAACTCACCAGATTCGTACTCAGCAACCCCGAACATCAGCGGAGCCTAACACGCTTGCTTTGACAAAGGAAAGTGGGAAAATCAAAATATTAGGACTAAGGCTGAACTAAATCGCCTATCCTTGAACTAATGCTGAACTTAAATCGCTTTGAGTCTCATTTCCCCCACTATTTTGATTGATCGGTCTTTAGACATTCCTTTCGTCAGTGGATCAGCCAGATTATCCTTCGATCGCACATCGATCAGAGTGATAATGCCTTGTTCTTTCAGATAATTCAGTAGAGCGTGTCTTAGTCGTACATGTCGCCTTTTAGTATTAAAAAGGACATTCTTCACGACTTGAACTGCTGCTTGATTATCACAATACATGCTCAAATAATTGACTTGAAGTCTATACAAGGGAATGTCTAGAATCAAATTCCTGATCCAATTTGCCTCTTCGCCAGCTGAGGCTAAGGCAAATAACTCGGCTTCCATAGACGACAAAGCTATACAAGTCTGTCTTTTGGATTTCCAAGTGACTGCAGCGCCACCCAAAGTGAAAATAAATCCACTAGTGGACTTGCTGTTCCCAACTTCTGAACACCAGGAGGCATCAGAGTATCCTTCCAACGTAGGAGGGTAACCAGTGTAGCACAGAGCGTGGTCTTTAGTACCTTTCAGGTACCTCATCAGCCGATCTAGGGCATCCCAGTGCTCTTTACCTGGACTACTGGTAAAACGACTCAGCATGCTTACCAAGAAAGCAATGTCTGGTCTAGTGCAACTTGTGGCATACATGAGACTTCCAATGATCTTTGAGTACTTTACTTGATCAACACTGGTCCCTTCATTCGGACTCAACTTGACATTTGGATCGATTGGTGTTTCAACAGGCCGACAGTCTTTATAACCCCAGGTAGTGAGGATCAGATCAATGTAATGAGCCTGACTTAGAGTGACACATCTCTTGTCTACTCTAACTTTCATACCTAATAGGGTATCTACGTGACCAAGGTCCTTCATGTCAAATGCTTTCGCCAGAGCGGATTTAGTATCCCTCACTACGACAAGATCTGACCCCAGAATCAGCATGTCATCCACATATAGGCATATGATGACTGTTTGATTTGCCATCGAGCGGTAGTAGAGGCACTTGTCTGAGAGACTGGACTGAAATCCAACACTCTTTACCACTTGATCAAATTTAATATGCCACATCTAAGGTGCTTGTTTAAGCCCATAGATCGATTTATCGAGCTTGCACACTTTATCTCTTAGATCCTTGTGCACATAGCCTTCAGGTTGTGCCATATAGATCTCTTCATCAAGCTCTCCATTTAAGAAGACTGTTTTTACATCCATCTGATGAACTAAAAAGTTCTCGATAGAAGCTATGGCAAGAATAATCCTAATAGTGGATAGGTGACACACAGGTGAATAGACGTCAAAATAGTCAATTCCCCCCTGTTGTTTATAACCCTTAGCTACTAGACGTGCTTTATATCTGGCTATAAACCCATCACTGTGCAATTTCTTCTTCAGTACCCACTTGCATCCTAAGATTTTAGCTCCTTTCGGCAGGTCAACTAGATGCCAAGTGTTGTTTTGTAGCAGCGAGTTCATCTCATCATCGATGGCTTCTGCCCACATTAACGAATTTCTAGATCGCATTGCTTCCTGATAGGAGAATGGATCATCCTCTAAGTGGTAGGTGACGAAATTCTCACCAAAATCCTTAGGGATTCTATCTCTTGTAGATACTCTAAGAGGAATAGCTTCCACCTGTAGAGGTTGGGGAGCAGTGCCAGAGGGGCCAGCTTCAGGTTCTTTAGTAGATTCTGAAATCATGTCAGTAGACCCGGAGACGGTCAAGCCATGATCTTTCATAAATTTGTGTTCAAAGAAAATTACATCTCTAGATTCTATCACTGTATTAGTGGATAGATCCAGAAACCTGTCAGCTGCACTATCTTCTGCACTACCTAGATAAACGCAGGTCGTTGTTCTAGGTCCCACCTTTGGTCTCTTAAGGTCTTGTATCCTTACATAAGTGATACAACCCCAAGTCTTTAGAGTGTCATATCTACAAGGATGACCATGCCACAACTCATATGGAGTAGAGTTGAGCTTTGAGTGAGGCACTCGATTTAGAATGTGATTTGCAGTTAGGACTGCTTCCCCCCAAAAAGAATTAGGCATGCCAGCTGTGAGGAGCATAGAGTTCAACATTTCTATTAAAGTTCTATTCTTATGCTCAGCAACACCATTCGACTGGGGTGAGTAAGGAGCTGTGGTTTCTAGGATTATACCCTTAGAGGCACAAAAGTCCTTAAACCCAGTTGCAGTGTACTCTCCTCCTCGATCACTTCTAAGTCTCTTAATCTTTACATTTAATTGATTTTCTACCCGAGATTTGAAGATCTTAAAGGTCTCGAATGTCTCATCTTTCGATTTCAATAGGTAAACATGACAATATCTGGAAAAATTGTCGATGAATGTAATTAGATACTTCCTTCCCCCTCTAGTGGCGTGACTACGAAAGTCACAGAGGTCGGAATGTATCAACTCCAGAAGCTGTGTGCTCCTAGAAACTGTTTTGTAAGGGTTTCTAGTGATCTTAGTCTGGGCACAAACCTCACACCTATCAAATTGAATAAAAAGATCTAATGGAATGTTTTGACTTTTAGCTAGATCTCGTATTTTCTTATAGTGGATATGTCCAAGTCTATTGTGTAATAACTTTGGATCAATCAGAGTTGAACTCACTTGGTTTATGCACTCGTTATCTAAGCTAAGTCTATACATACCATTGATCAGGTAAGCACAACCAAAATAGTGAGAATTAACAGTTAATGTCATTCTACTGTTCACGGTTGTGAAAGACATTCCAGCTTTATCAAGCAAACTCATAGAAATCAAATTCTTAGTTAAATTCGGAACTACTTTAACATTTTTCAAAATTAAAGTTTTACCTGAAGAGAGGACTAGCTCTGCAGTCCCAACATGAGTAACATCAGTCGCTCCTCCATTGTAATTTTCGACCCTGTCCTTGACCGCTGTCACCTTAGAAAGAAGACTTCTGTCATTTGTGACATGACAGGTAGCACCACTGTCTAGCCACCACTCGGAAGACGCATTGCGGTGACTACTCCCAATCATAGACACGAAGGACTTAGGATCGGAGTTGTCGACCACCATGTGCGCCACATTTTGTGGGGCATCCTCCTTTAGCTTCTTCGGACCCCTGCATTCAGCGGCCCAGTGACCCCATTTGTCGCAGTTGTGGCACTTGCCCTTCTTCCTTTTAAGAGAAGGCTTTTTGACCGCCAACGGTGCTGGAGTATCACCCTTAGATGCCGGGGGCTTCCGAGAAGGCTTACTAGGACGTGAAACGAAGTTGACAGCCTGTGAGGGCTGCGCAACCTGCTCCAAGCTTTTCCCAGCAATATTTTGGTCCTCAATATGGATGAACCTTTTGAGTTCGTCCAAACTGATCTTCTCTTTCAGTCGGTGCATCTCGGTCTTGAAAAAGAGCCATTCAGGAGGCAGTTTACTCAGGATCATGTACATAAAGAGGCCGTCGTCCATCTTCGAATGATCATCATCCAGCTTCTGACGCAGGTTGACCAGCTCCAAGAGTTGAGAAGTGATAAGCACGTTCGCTTTGAATCTGAAGTTGAAGAACTTCTCTCCAATGAGCGACTTCGACAATCCTTCATCCTTCTGGAAATGCGCATTCAGGCGATCCCATATCTCCTTTGCAGATTTGTAAGCGTGGTAGGTCAACACAAGACAGGGATTCAGGGAATTCAACAAGTAATCCCTGCAGAAATCTTCATCCTTGTTCCACTGGTACTCGTCCACGTCCTCGACGATAGAAGCAAAATCGCTCTGAACAGTATAGAAAATTTCGCGTTCCTTCATTCCTAGTTGGACTTGAATTTTCCAACTGAGAAAGTCGGAGGCGTCGAACGATTGCAGTTTTATGGTGTCGAGCACGCTTTTCTTCGACATAGTTCTAGATTTAAACAGAAATTAAAAAAATTCTAGAACGAGGTCACCTGAACCGTGCGAGACGTCAGAAAATCTTCAGATCCAATCCAGAAAGCTAGACCCAGTTAGTCCAAACTCCACTGAAGCACCTTCCTCTTATAGATAGGAAAATTAGATTGTTCAAGTTTTTCACAAATCTGAAAGTGAACTATGGAAACCGACAATAGTAGGCTTGATCTGCTGCACTATATGGAGAAGAGGCCAAACCAGCATTGACCAAGGTTGTGAATATCCGATCTCTGTTCACTGGATCTCAGCCCTATAGAGATTCAACAAGGAGCAACCTTTTTTTTCAGATTTTTCTTCAAAAATTATAATGAAGAAAAATTAAAACTGCAGCAATCATGCTAAAGGGACTGGATGATTTGCTCGATCTGGATCTGAAAGAGATGATGCGGCTAAGAGATCAACACCGATCGAGGGGATCTAGATCTATCCACCATGCGGCGTAGAGATCAACTATCCTCTGACGGCAAGCTTAAAATCTGATGGCGACAGATCGATAGCAGATCTGAGAAGCGTCGGTGAAGAAACTGCAGAGAAGCGGGGGCGGCGGCGGACCCTTTCTCCTTCGCGATCTGAGCGTAAACAGTAGATCCTGCGATCTTCCCTCGCGAAACAGGCTTTGCGAAAGGCTGCGACAGAGATTCAACACAGATCAACAAAGGAAATTATTCGCTTCCTGAGTGTAGCGATGGTCGAAACGGGAACGACAAGCGGTGGTGTCGTAAAGCTTCGATCGACACAGAATAATTTCTCCCAGTCTCTGGAGGATCTGCGGCCGCTTGCGACGGGATGTGCAGAGAGTTCGCGAGAGGAACGAGAGCCGCGGCGAAATTTTTTCGATCGGGAGAATGAGAGAAGCGGCAGATGGGAAACCCTAAGCAGAGCGCAAAAAAAAAGTATCTTGAGAATGTAGAAGGCTCCGCTCAAGATAGTCCACTAAGGCTCATCAGTGTGGAATGACCTTATATAGTATCTCCAGCGTAGAGCCGTTACACTCTAGTGACACATAACCTGTTGGGTCGCTCCGAGTCGGTCCTGACACGCGTGGACATATAATTAAATATTCTAACAAAATCTGGTGTCAATGTGTTTGGTCCTCTCATGATGCACATGATTCTTTGCCAATTCTATTGCAGATCGATTGTCCACAAATATGGTAATAGCTTCATCATCATCCAATCTCAAAGAGTTCATCAACCTCTTCAGCCATACTCCATGGCACACACATGCACCAACAACAACATACTCCGCCTCACATGAGCTAAGAGTCACTATCTTCTGCTTCTTACTAAACCATGTAATGAGTGTTTCTCCCAAATAGAAGAGAAACCTCGTAGTGCTCTTCCTCTCATCAACATCGTTGCTCCCGTCACTGTCACTGTAGCCTATTAACTTGGGGTCTTCACTGCACCTGTAAAAAGTCCAAAACTCAAAGTGCCTCTGATATATCTCAATATCCTCCTAGCCACTGCCAAGTGAGTCTCCACTGGATTTTCATGAACCTACTCACAATACCCACTGCATATAACATATCAGGTTTGGTACATGTCAAGTACCTCAAACTCCCCACTAGGCTCTTAAAATATGTAGGGTCAACAACTTCTCCCTCGTCGTACCTATACAGTCGTGTGCTTGGCTCCATTGGTGTCCCCACTGGGTTACACCCCTTCAAACCAAACTTCTTCAAAATCTCTCTAGCATATGACTCCTGAGAAATGAAGATGCCCGCATCACACTGCACTGCCTGAATACCCAGAAAGTAGCTAAACTCACCGCAACCTGTCATTTCAAACTCCTGCTTCATCATCTCCTTGAAGCTCCTCACGACATAGTCGCTGCTCCCCAAGATGATCAAATCATCCACATACAAACATAGGTAAAGTGTCCCATTCTCACTTTCCTTTATATAGATTGCATGTTCATAAGGGCACTTCACATACCCTTGCTCATGTAGAATGCATCAATCCTTTTGTTTCACGCCCTTGGCGCCTGTTTGAGACCATATAGTGCCTTCCTCAATCTCAACACTTGCTTCTTCCCCTTTGCTTCTAGATAGTCTGGTGGATGCTCAATGTACACTTCCTCTCCCAAATTTGCATTTAAGAAAGCAGACTTGACATCCATCTGATGAAGATGCCACTTCCTATGTGTTGCAATGCCAATAAACATACGAATAGTCTCCATCCGAGCAACATGTGAGAAGACCTCATCGTAGTCTATTCCTTCCTTCTGCCAGTACCCCATGACCACAAGTCT
This sequence comes from Platanthera guangdongensis, assembly GCA_039583875.1. Classification (NCBI taxonomy): domain Eukaryota; kingdom Viridiplantae; phylum Streptophyta; class Magnoliopsida; order Asparagales; family Orchidaceae; genus Platanthera; species Platanthera guangdongensis. Next base: position 147,208,738 of record CM077165.1, read on the forward strand.
AGCCTTGTACTTCAGCACCTCTCCAGCTTCATCCATCTTCACCTTGAAGACCCACTTCACACCTTTGGGATTCTTTCCTTTGGGCAGTTCAGCTAACTCCCAAGTGTTGTCCTTCTTGATGGACTGCACCTCTTCATCCATGACTTTCTTCCAACCAACGATCTTCACTGCTTCCTCATAGGTCAAAGGCTCTGTATTAGCAAGTAAACAAAACAAGCTGAACTCATCACTGGTAGAGGCTACCTCATAGATCACTCCAAGTGACCTGATCTTTTGCCTCCTGGGCTCTCCTTCCTCCTCAGTAAAATGTGGAACAGTACCACTAGAACTAGCTTCCGTCTCCACCACTAGAGGGGCCTCGACTTCCTCTTCAACCTCCTCCTTCCCTTTTGACCACTCCTATTCGGCTGACTCATCAACCTTCACATTTCGGCTCACCACAAATTTCTCTTCCATAGGGTCATACAACTTGTATCCCATGCTCCTCTGATCATAGCCAACAAAGATCAACTTCTTGGCTTTTTTCTTCTAGCTTGCTCATATTTGGTCCAGTCTTTAGAGCATAAGCAATGCTCCCCCAAATCTTCACGTGACTCACAATTGGCTTGAAGCCAGTCTACGCTTCCTGCGGCGTTCCCCTCGCTAAGGGCTTTGTAGAGCACCTGTTTGTCATATGTTTGTCCAGACTCAAACGCCTCACTCTTATGTCTGATGGGATACACCCAACACTTTATGTTGAAATCATCAATGAAGGTTATGAAATATTTGTTGCCTCCTGCAAAAACAGGTGTGATCGGCCCACAGATGACTGAATGAACCAACTGCAAAATCCCCATTGCTCTCCACCGACTCTCCTTTGGGAACAAAAGTTTGCCCAACTTGCCCAGGACACATGCCTCGCACATGTGGGTTGGATCCTCCAGCCTGCTAGAAACACCAAAGACCCCAGCTTCCCTTGTCAGTCTTTTCAAACTATCAAAACCAAGATATCCATACATCATGTGCCAGAGCCATACCTCATCCTTCACTATGGCTTTTAAACATGAGATCCTCTCCATGTCAAGGTTCAACATGAAGATCCTTCTCTTCTTCATCTCTACCCTTGTCACCTCCATCTTGTCTGCTCCAATGAGTGTCATCACTCTCTCTCTCATGGTTATCTCATAACTTCTCTCCATGAGTTGCCCCAAACTAAGGATGTTTGAAGTGATCCATGATACAAAGTAGACATTCTCTATCATGCATGTACACGCCACTGTGCTTTCCATTGATAGGAATTCTTCCCATTCCCTTCACCTTGATGGTAGAAGCATTCCCAAAAGTTGCCTCAGTGCTCACATCCTCATCAAGCTCAATAAATAAATCCTTTCTCTCAGTCATGTGGTTGGAAGCCCTGCTATCCAAGTACAACAAGTTCCTTCTGCTCTCATCATCAGTGACCCCAGTCTCAGCACCCATCATGCAATTTGACTCAACATGCTCAACCATAGCCATGTTGCCCTCATCACCAATGTGTGGCTTCTGTGTCAACTGGGGTGGTGCGGGTCTAGAAATAAACTTCTCTGAGTTGTTCCAGCACTGTGTAGTTGCAAATCCATTGGTTTTAAACAGGTGTTTAAGACCAAAGAGGACTCTAAAGGAAAGGTCGAGCGGTTTAAATCCAGACTGATAACCAATAGATTTACACATAGAGAAGTGATCGATTATAATAAAACCTTTTCTCCTATTTTCTCTACAAAATCATTCAGAGTAATAATAGTGATAGTGGCTCATTACGACTTGGAGTTACACCAAATGGATGTTAAGACCGTATTCCTGAATAGTGATCTTGATGAAGAAGTCTATATGATATAACTAGAGGGATTTAAGTCTAGTCATTCTGATCAACTTGTATGTAAGCTCAATAAATCTATATATGGTTTAAAGCAAGGCTCTAGACAATGGTATCTGAAATTTAATAAGGTTATCTATTCATTTGGTTTTGTTGAAAACAAAGTAGATCATTGCATATATTTCAAGATTAATGGGAGCAAATTCATCTTCTTAATCCTTTATGTTGATGATATTTTGCTTGTGAGCAGTGATTTAGGACTTTGCATGAATGTAAATAGTTCTTGTCCAAACACTTTGATATGAAAGATCTTGGTGAAGCATTTTTTGTTCGAGGACTCAAGATCATTAGGGATATATCTCGTTGTTCATTAAGACTCTCTCAGAGAGATTATATTGACTGTGTGCTTGAGAGATTTAACCTGCTCGAATATAAAGTTAGTGAAGTGCATGGCTTAAGGGTGATAAGTTAAGCTTGTCACAATGCCTCATGAATGATATTGAGAGAGAGACTATAAAGGATATATCATTTGCTGCTATAGGCAGTTTGATGTATGCTCAGGTCTATACTAGACCAGATATTGCTTTTGCAGTAGAACTTCTATGTAGATATTTGTTGAACCCGTGTCTTGAACATTGGGTAGCTGCCAAGAAGGTGTTAAAGTATCTTAAGAGAACAACAGATTTTAAGTTGATCTACTATATGGAAACAAAGCTGGTGTTATTAAGGTTTTCATACTCTAGTTTTGCAGGGTGTGAGGATGATAGAAAGTTTATATCCGGTTATATATTTAAGTTAGTTGGAGGTGACATATCTTGAAATAGTGTCAAACAAACACTTATCACTTCATCCACTATGCATGCTGAATTTGTAACTCTTTTTGGAGGCCCGACTCACGCGGTGTGACTTAAGAACTTCATTAATGAATTAAAGGTCATTGATTTTATTGTCGAAATCATTCATATGTATTGTGATAGTATTTCTGCAATACTGTTCTCCAAAACAATTAAAGTATAACATGGTCTAAGTGTATGAAAATAAAGTTCTTGATTGTTAAAGAGTTAATTAAGAAAGATGACGTTATAGTGAAGCATATAGGGACAGATGATATGATAGTTGATCCACTTACTAAAGGACTCTGCCCCAATGTATTCAATAAGCATGCCTATAATATGGGGCTTAAAGTGTCATTTGTTATTCTTGATTAGTGGGAGGTTGTTAAGCTTCATTTCTTTTGATTTATCCGTCAATTCAGAAAAGCACTTTATGATGAATATTCATCATTCGTGATGAGTAAAGTTTGCTTGCAAACATTAGGTAATTTTTATGTGTAATATCATTAAGTTTAGATATATGAACATTTTTGTGTGACCAATCATACTTCAGTTAATATACTTGAAATTAGTGTTGGTTTCGTGTATAAGGCTTGGGCAATTTTATTTGATTAATAAAGCCTAAAATATATCTATACATCACGTTTAGTGCATCATATGATATTAATATAGTTTGAGACATAAAATGTTCTTTGAACACCTAAAAGGTTTCTCACTAGCACGATTTAGTGCATTCATTAGAGAAATCATTGGCCGCTGAGTAGGACAACAATGTGATCACAAATTCAGTATGTTGTTCCAACCCATAATAACCACATTATGTCCATGTCGACCAAGTCTGTAAGCTACTGTGACCATGAAAGGTCTCGTGTCACTAAATGATGTGATTGTCGTCATGATTCAGAGTGAAGGATTTGGTTGGACCAGATTGACGTGTTGAGTGTGCCCTTAATGCTGGGTTCACTAATGGTACCCTTAAATCTAGTGAAGATTTCCCGGAAGCGTTATTAGTTACGATAGAAATAAGTTCAAGTGGGAGAATGTCAGAATATTTTATATTCTAATATTTAATATAGACTTATTTATATCGAGACGTTCCAATTTATTGTACGCAGTTATTTAAGGCCGTTTGGACTCTTGCAAATTTTGGTGAAAGAAGAGGACAATGTGAAGCATTTGCCTCGAGATCGATTTCCATCCCTAGGCTTGCCAATTTCGTGAAAGGGCCGAGCGTAAATTATGGGTAGTGTTTGGGCATTTTTTGGTGCTCCATTATTATCTTTTGTCTGTCTTCGTTCTTATGAAGAAGGCATTCAGTTTTTTCTCCCTCAAGTTTGATTATTTAGTGGTTAAATTCTTTTACAATACATAAACTTTATATATATAAATCTATTGATTCAGATCTATTAATATGATACTCATATATCATTTATACAGTATTGACTAGCATGCACTAATTTCTAACTTTATTTAGTCTTTGTAGGATCTTGGTTGCATGTTATCGACTTCATCCGTTGCCAGAAATTCGGAAAAAAATACCCGAACGCTTTTAGGAATGACGACCATCGTACGACGCGAAACTAAATCTAAGAATGGTATGAGGTAAATATTTTGCACTTCATTTTTAATTGCGCGTACCATCATTCGTGTCACTTTATTTTGCATTCTTAAATTTAATTAGTGATTCTTAATTTCGAAAATTTAGATTATACTCCACTAGATGTTAATTAATTTTGTTCTTGATGATATCCTGAAATTAGCGTTATTATTTCATTGGAATTGAATTAAGTAGAAATTTTAACTCCCAAATATCGCCTTAATCCTACATTAAATTCTCATAGGCCTCTATTTTGTAGGAAATCCGGGGTGCCGAGAAGCAGAAATCCGAATATCGAATAACAAACACAGAACAAAAAACAGAGCAGTAACAAACACAAGATGTTACAGAGGTTCACCCAAAACCGGGCTACGTCATCTCTCCCCTTCTTCTTCCTTCTTGTATTCACCAAAAAGAAACAGATTACAAAGGTTGCAAGGATCAAATCCGATCCTACCTCTTCTCCTCTCTTCTGGACAAGAAAACCAGAGAAGAATACCTTCTGGATCGATCTCAACGAGATACCTCGTATCGCCTCCAAAAGATTACGCCGCCGCAGACTGCAATGAAGCCGTATCCCTAAATCGGGAAAATAACAACGTATATAAACGTCTGCCGGCAACCACGATCGTCGACCAAGCAAGACCGGTCGACGATCGTCGATCGTCGACCCAAAAGGCCGGTCGACGATCGCGACCCGATCGTCGACCCAAAAGGCCGGTCGACGATCGTCGATCGTCGAACCAAAAAGGGCCGGTCGACGATCGACGATCGTCGAACCAAAGGGCCGGTCGACGATCGTCGATCGTCGAACCACAGCGTTCGACGATCGCCGATCCAAAAATTCACATCAGAAAAATTTGGTCCGGGGGCGTTGCACTAAAGCCCCCACCGGGGACGCTGTCCCCTGGACCCCTGCCCGCTGTCCGGTCAGCGGGACCTCCGCCGGGGGCTGCCGCCCCCGGACCCCCGCTGTCGTGGGTCCCAGAGATGTCGAGGGGGGATCACACTTCGATTCCTCTAAGCTCACGTGGGCGAACCCGGTGTGAGAAACAAGAGGACCGGAAGTGTTCCACAACCCCAACATATTTTCATGCTGCTTTCTTTATTATTGGCCTATTGTTTCAGAAATCACATATAAATTGCCTAATTGGAGCTGAAATCAGATGTTATTTTTTTGCATAATCAATGGCAGCTCAAATTGATTTATCAAATTTAAAGATTTATGTATTGGAGTCTTATTATACAAAATTACCTATATTAAAATGAATTTTTTTGCTTAAACGTGTATTTTTTCCTTCTAAAACTCATGTAACATCTCTCAAATTTCAGACACTCTTAATAAAAGTCATTATCCTATCATCAATGTCACAATTATCTAAGCGACACAACAAATTAAAGGCCGAGAAAATAAAGGATGGCATCTCGTGATAGACATGGTGATGAAGCTGAAAAAGATAAAGGGAATGAAAAAACTATGATGAGTTTCTTATTTCTTGAATTATGCTTTATTAAAATATTATAGATATTGCATGCATGCTGTTTCTTTAAGATAACCTTATCTGTGCATATCTTTTTGAAATCATTGATATTGGAACATCGCTATGAAATTAAATATTGATGACAGATAAAAGCGATATCAATTCTGAGGGAAACTAATATTTCAAAACACATGTTTTCATATCATGAGAGGTTGAATTAAAAAAGATAGAATGTAATAGGAAAAGATAAATGACACATAATAAGATGCATATGAGAAATGTGAAGGAGAGTCCTGTGATGCAAGGTGTCTACTGATGGATTTCTCATGTAGGGGGTTTGCCTATGTTTGATTACCCCGAGAGGGGTAGGGCCCATATTTGATGCATCCCTTAATATTTCCTTAGTTATGTAATTAATGAATGAGAGAGCATTTGAAAATCTGAATATGAATGAGATCTTAAGAAAAATTATCATAGAAATTGAGAAAATATTTGATACTTCAAATTTCTTTGCATAGTATGGTATATAATTCATGATGTTTTGTATGCATATTATTATGTATCATCTTATTTGTATGTATAGCAGTTTAAGAGATACCTTACTCACATGATCTTATTTTTATGACTAACTCATCATGAGCCTCATTTTTAAAAAAAAGAAACACAAGGATCACCCAGTGCGCTAAGGAGGGCTCCTCTAACGACAGCAGAAAAGCAAAAGCGTGCTGAAAAACTCGTGAATGCATGTCTTAAAATATTTATTGGGATTGAAGAAGCGCAAGAAAGGCATAAGGCAACATGTGAAGACTGATAGTGTGTCTTTTGCAACTAAGCCGATTAATTATCCGCACTTATGTACCATCTTAAAAACTTATAAAAAATTTGTAAATGGAATAAAAGTTGTATTGTGTTTTACTTTGTATATTTTGAGCATTTTGATGTCATATGCTGCGATGAATGAATTGAAATCTATGATTAGATCTTGAATCCCTTATGGAGCCCGAAAAAATGATCTTCACAATCAAGCTCCAAACTATCGACCTTAGGAGCTCTCAGGGACATCAAGCCCGCGTCAAGCTCTATGGCCGCGACCCTGGCCACTGTCATCTTTGTGGAATTGTCTTTGCCTCCCGTGTCTCTTGGTTCGCCCATCGTTGGGTCTCTTCCGCTATCAATATTGAATTCCCTAGAAGTGCCACTCCTGACGCCTCTATGTATGTAGATGATGCTCCTTCGCATTGCGCTCCAGAGAGCTAGTTTGGATCCAAGGGCAAGGGAATAGAGGTGTTGCGTCGCCTTGAGTATGGCGGGTCCAACAGTGGTCACCATCACAAATGTTCGTGAGATCGCCCCCACGATTACTCCCGAGATTGCCAACGCTGCCAATCTGGAGATTGTCGCTAAGGGAACGCAGAAAGAAGGTTCAACATCACTCTTGTCGTTGTTCAAAGGATTGTCTTCCCCCTCATCGGGGTAAGGGCCTCCTCGTGCATGTCTTTGGCAAGGCAATTTTTAATGATTGTTGTTTTTTCGCAGATCCTAATGATTCATTTAGTGAGTACGGGGCTCATTCTCTTGCCTTGTCTAGCTCGCATAAATTGCGACTGAAGGTGTTGGAGGCTAGCGATCTCAACCGCCAAATGATCATTGTTGTGGAGGCTCGCATTTCCCTGTTGGAGGAGTTCGCACCTCGCTTGGAGAGTGTCAAGCACAAGTATTTCGACATCCAGTGCTTGATGGTTAGCGCAGTTGAGCTGGAGCACCAAGTTCATCTATTATAAAATGAGGTCCACCACTTGACGTAGAGCGTCAACACTCCGAGCAATGTGACAAGGGTGGCCTGTCACATCCAGCCAACTGAGGAATTTATTTGCCATCACACTGATTCATAGGGCTATGTATGAGTTGTGAGCTATTATAACTCAAAGTTCTGATCTTACTGATGGAACATCACTGACATGAATTCATTGTAGATTCATTGGCTCAAAAGCTTATTTGAGCTATTATAACTCAAAATTCGGGTAAACCAAATGAAATCGGTTTATCGGACTAACCGGGTCGCACTAGCCCCAAATCGGCTCATCAATAGAGGTTGTTTAAACTGATTATGTACCTAGGGGGTTCAATTGATCGTGTCAGAATTTTGGGATGTTACACCACGTCCAACAAATTTCATACCCTATCCATAATCATTCAAATATAATTGATAACATTGATTCTCATAAACTATGTATAATTAATTCTAAGATACATATGAGAATCTATTGAGCCTTCTGCTATCCGACAAGCTATTGAGAGTAATTAATACTCCTTTCATTGAATTGAGGGACGACTCTGAAATCTTTCCAAAATAAGTCTATAACAGATGAGAAGTGCATTTGAGGGATCGTTGGCCAACATGCAAAGGGGGAGCGCAATCGCGTGACATTTTATCAGAATTGTGCTATCACAAATTTTTTTTTGAGAAAGAGAACAAATTTATTCATATTCATAAACAAAAATGTACAACATGCCTTCTATTGTGGATAAGTTCTTTTAAGATCATACCCGCTCCAAGTATTCCCAAGAAACTTTCCACTAGAGTTCTGCAGGCGGTAACCTCCGATCTTCAGTGCCTCATGCACAATAAAAGGCCCTGCTTAATTCAGATTCAGCTTCCCGATGACGATGGATCTTCCTGCCACATCGACTTTTTTCAGGACAAAGCCCATACCATAAATTGTTTGATCCATACGTGTTTGTCGAAGTGTTTTTCCATCCATCTATTGATCTCCTCTTACCTGATTGATGCAAGATCTCAAAGTTCTTCCATTTAATCAAATGATAATCTTTCAGCTTCTTCATTTTCAAAGTGCCACTCCTCATCTCCCTCCCATGTTGTAAATACTCTACAGCTTGTAACCTCAAACTCCCCTAAGATGAGGGATTCAGAACCATGAGATATCTTGAAATACGACTCCCCAGTGGTTGAATTGGGGATAGTTCTCAAAGTCTATAGGACCGAGGGGAGCTTCTCCACTTAGTGCCTTTTTATTTTTTTCAACCTTCTACTTCAAAAGATTTAAGATCAATTTGTTCGCAACTTCCACTAGTTCATTGCTTTGAGAATGATGCACAAAGGCAAATCAAAGGTTCGTCCCCAATTGGTTGCATAAGTTGATGAGTTTGAGAGCAAACTATGATTAACGACTCCATCCGTTCATATAGCATATAATAGAAGGTCCGGCCGGTGCGCCACACCATATGCCACAAAGCAGGCGGCGAAGTCACGAGTGGATATCAGAGTTGCGTATCCTAACTCATAACATTCTAGCGGAAGCTTTTAACATAAATACTGAACTCCAACCATGAATGTCCACTGATAAAAATATCCACATTTACATAGGAATGTACACCAAATACAATATCGTTTGGCCTTATGGCATTACAGTTACTCTTTACAACAGTGGCTTCCAAACATCGGCGCGCAGGTCGGCCACACATGAACAAAACACAATAGTTTTCAGCTTAGCCTTCAAGGGCTAGCAGCAGCAGCAGCAAGGACTTCAGCCTTTATATGTCCCGCTCGGCTCTCCAGCACCTGCATAAGGACAGCCCACCCAACGGTGGCAAACAAGGCAACAGTCAGCATTCATCGGACCAATTTATAACGACCCTACCACTTTCCTGGGGAAGTGGTATTCCTTCCCTGCAGGCATAGTAATTCATATGCAGATATATATATATACATCACACATTGTGTTCTCACGCTCAAACAATCCATCACAATCGTCAGCCACGCGGCCCGACAATCCGTGCACTCGGGGCACATTCTTGGTGTACCAGCAAACCAGGGTCCCACCACCGTTCTTGGTCCTAAACCCAATGGTAAAATTGAGCATTTAGTATTTTCGGCGCACAGGCCTAAGACTCTCATTATGCGCTCCAACTGACCGCACATTCAGGTCTTCGAGTCAGACGGACATAACGCAGGTACGGATCAACCACCCCCTGTTTATCAAGTCGCTTTGCCATCACCGAATACCAACGTACTCGCTGCTAAATATAAGGCGCGGGTCAGTTTCACCTTTCCTGTTCGGTACGAGGCCTTTTCAAGAGCTCATCAAGCTCACAATAGTCACACTGTCCACCAAGAACTGGCTGCACAATAGCCATAATGTCCACCAAGGGACTGGATTCACAATTACCAAGGGGAGTTCATGCTGGTGTCTCTCACGATTGCCTAGCGGGTTCCGCAGAACTCACTTTCTGCACCCAACTCCACCCAAATCCTGCAGCATCCTGCAGTGCCAGAAACACTAGTCTTTCAAAGCATACAACACACACACTTGCGGGTATTTTCCTGGGCTTCCACACCAGTACTTCCTGCTACTACCCTTCACAAGCACAACCCATCAAGCATCACAAGCATCACAAGGGTATTTTCCCGGACTACCACTCCAGTGCTTCCTTCTACTGCCCTTCACAAGTCCAACCCATCGACTCCATAAACTACACGTTTAACTATGGAGTCTTCTCCGGTGTGCAAATGCAACATCACCAATCCAGACCAACCTGTCCAGATGAGCTTCACACAGCATGCATATTCCATACTACTCACTTCAGGATCTATATGCAAGACTATTGGGGATTCCAAGAATCAACCCAAGGAAATCCCTCAGCAATCCACCCTCTGGTGGGGGAAATCCATGCACATGCCAAAAAGGAAGGACTTCATATGTCCAAGAAGGAAGATCATTACCCTTGGCGACCTCTTCGGAGCTATGGAATTCTAGCAAGTTGGAAAGCACTGCAGTAGCTTTGCCTCCACAAATCTGGCATCGAACCTTAGCTCGAAGCTCTCAATCTCCACAAGTAGCCGAATCCCTTCTCCTCCTCCTCCTCCTCCTCCTTGCTCTCCCTTCTATCTAACTCTCTTAGAAAGAGAATGACCAAGTGAATAATGAGAGATATCTTCTCTTTTTCGGCCTTAAAGCAGCAATGAGAGGCCTGGGCCATTAGATCCCAGATGAAGGAAAATGGACGGCCACAAATTTTCCTGAAAGCTCTTTTTCGGGTCTGACACACCTTATGACGCGCCCGTATCATAGGGCGTGTACCTTAAGCTGCACATGAACTGACTTATCCAGAACAGGACACGGCCATGTGACACGCCCATGTCACATGGCTGCCACACCCGTGTTTAGCTCTCGAGACCCACTCAAGACCTACTCGAGACAATCACTCGAGTAATTGGGCATGACACGACCATGTCATATGGCTGACACGCCCGTATCCCACCATACTCGAGACATTTACGACCTACTCGAGACACCCCCACGAGACCCACTCGAGTAGCCACAGAGCAGAACACACCCGTTTCATATGGTTGACATGCTCGTGTCCCATGGCAGGCATGCCCGTGTCCCATGGCAGACATGCCCGTGTCCCATGACAGACATGCCCGTGTCTGGTTCTCGAGACCCACTCGAGACCTACTCGAGACAATCACTCGAGTAGTTGGGCATGGCACGCCTGATGACACACCTGTGTCGCAGGGAGTGTTCCCTCTCGAGAACTTCATCGAGTGCATTTCGTCGAGCACTCGACAGGCTGCTCAACCGAGCAGGACACGGCCTGTGACACGCCCGTGTCTCAGGCCGTGTTGTCCAGCCTAAACCCAAATTTGGGATTTAGGGTGTTACAACCCTCCCCTCCTTACAAGAAATTTTGTCCCGAAATTTTCACACAGTCAGGAAATCGGCAGTCACAATGTTATAACTTTAAACATGTCTGTTACAACAAGAGATGCACTATACAATAGTGTTACAGAAATAACTCGGGAAATTCAGCTCCCATGGTCTGCTCTCGCTCCCATGTTAGCTCCTCACGAACACAATTGTCCCACCGGACTTTGACCATCCTGATTGTCTTGTTCCGCAATTGTTTATCTGCTCAATCCTCGATCTGAATGGGCCTAACCTTCGTCGTTAGCCCATACTCAACCGGCACACGATCATTCTCGATCACTTGAGCTGGATCTTTGACGGCTTTTTGAAGCACCGAGATGTGAAACACATCATATAATCCACTCAATTCTGCCGAAAGAGCTAGCCAATAGGCAGCTTCCCCAACTCGCTCCATCACTTCAAATGAACCAAGATATCTCGGACTTAACTTTTTCAGACGCCGAATCCTAGACATGCCTTTGAAGGGTTTGATCTTCAAATATACCCAATCACCCACCACAAACTCCACATTCTGGTGCTTGGCATTGTAGTATTTCGTTGGTCGATCCTGGGCTATCAGTAGCCTTTCCCGAATAGCACGTATTGTCGAGTTAGCTTCATCGACTTCTTTACGCTTATATAGTTTGTATTCGCTTGCTTCTGCCCAAGCTAACGGTGTACGACACTTCCGACCATATAAGGTTTCAAACGGTGTCATACCGATGCTCGCCTGGTAGCTATTATTATAGGCAAACTCCACCATATAGAGATGATCTTCCCATATCTTACCAAAATCCAGGGCGCACATTCGGAGCATATATTCCATTGTTTTATTAGTCCTCTCAGTCTGGCCATCAGTTTAGGGATAAAAGGTCGTACTGAACGTCAACTTTGTTCCCAACAGTTGATGGACTAGCCTCCAATCATTCGATGTGAATCGCACATCACGGTCACTCACGATACTATGGGGAACACCGTGCAGCCATACGATTTGCTCCACATAGAGCATTGCCAAACTTTCCACTGAATCGTCTCGCTTGTTCGGAAGGAAGTGAGCCAGTTTTGTCAACCGATCTACAATCACTCAGATTGAATCATTCCCGCGTTGAGATCTCGGCAACCCGTGCACAAAATCCATTGAAATATCATCAAACTTCCATTCCTGAATCGGTAACGACTTCAAGAAACTGCCAGGCTTCTGACATTCCGCTTTCACCAAAGCACAAGTTTGACACTTAGCCACATAATGAGTGATATCTTTCTTTAGTCCTAGCCACCAGAACAACTTTTTCATGTCCTTGAACATCTTTGTGGTCCTAGGGTGAATTGAGTATTTTGTAAAGTGTGCTTCATACATCAATTCTTCTCTCAATTTACCCATACTCGGGACGCACAACTGGCCCTCTTTCCACAAAAGGCCTTCCTCTCAGGAGAATTGGCCATCTAACCCATCTTTTGCATAGCGTTGGAGACTTTCATCCAGCTCCGTTGCTCGTCGAATCCTGTCTGCAAGGTCATACTATACCTCCGTCCAGTTCAAGCATGCATCGACTGTGTAATTCTTGTCAATACAAGAAATCTCTAACGCCTCCATCTCCTGGATCAGACGCTCATCATGCATCTACAACCAATTTGCCCTTGACGGAGTCCTACGACTCAAGGCATCAGCGACCACGTTTCCCTTCCCGGGAGTGGACGGCCACAAATTTTCCTAAAAGCTCTTTTTCGGGTCTAACACGCCTCGTGACACGGGCGTGTCATGGGGCGTGTATCTTAAGTGTCACACGAATCGACTTATCCAGAACAGGACATGGCCATGTGACACGCCCGTGTCATATGGCTGACATGCCCGTGTCTAGCTCTCGAGACCCACTCGAGACCTACTCGAGATAATCACTCGAGTAGTTGGGCATGACACGCCCGTGTCACATGGCTGACACACCCGTGTCCCACCATACTCGAGACATTTACGAATTACTCAAAACACCCCCTCGGTACCCACTCGAGTAGCTACAGAGCAGAACACGCCTGTGTCCCATGGCTGACACGCCCGTGTCCCATGGCGGACATGCCCGTGTCTGGCTCTCGAGACCCACTCGAGACCTACTCGAGACAATCACTCAAGTAGTTGGGCAGACATTCCCGCTGACACACCAATGTCGCATGGCGTGTTCCCTCTCGAGAACTTCATTGAGTGCATATCGTCGAGCACTCGACAGGCTGCTCAACCGAGCAGGACACGACCTGTGACACGCCCGTGTCTCAGGCCGTGTTGCCCAGCCTAAACCCAAATTTGGGATTTGGGGTGTTACACTATGTGCTATTATTCATAATGATTGCTAAGGGTACCCCGAGATGGCAGATGTTCTCTTCCCAAATGAAATCTGTCACTGTCTCAGATGTTGTCTTAGCAAGCACCTTTTCCTCAATCCAGTTTGAGAAGAAATCAATCATCACAAGAGTGAGTTTTCTCTGCCCACTGGTTCGGGGGGGGGGGATGTTCTGGTCAAATCCATTCCCCAGATAGCGAACGACCAGGGAGAGGCGATTGAACAAAGCTACTGAATCGGGTGCAATTGGAGAGGAGCGAAGAGTTGACACTTCTGACTCTTTTTGAGAATGATTTGTCATCTCTCCTGAATATGTGTTAGAAATATCTCTACTTAAAGATTCTTTTCGCCAATGTGCGAGTCCTAAAGTGACTTCCACACTCCCCTGAATGGATTTTTTCGAGCACCCACAAAATCTTGGCCTTCGAGATGCATTTGACCAATGAGCTGAAGATGGTATTTCGATATAACACACCTTTGTGAAGTACGTAATATGCAGCCATATATCAAAACTTTCGTGTTTTCTCTACCTTCGTCTAGAACTGGCCGGTACCGAGAAATAAATATCATGAATGGATCTAACCACAAAACTCATAACTTGATCTTCATCATCTCTCCCTCTTCAAAAGAGGGTCAAAGCAATTTAATTACCATGCATCCCGCTTTTTGGTCATACTAAGTCAACCAGTCCACAACTGAATTCTCTTCCCTAAGTACATGTTGGATGAATAAAATTTGAAATCCCTATAAGCTCATTCACCTATGTCAGATATCGATGTTAGATGGTATCTCATTCTTCAAACTCTCTGCGAACCTGAGATGCGATCGCCATTGAATATGTGAATGCCTCAACATCCCGGAATCCTAACTTCCTAGCCAAGCATAGTCCTGTTACTATTGCTTCATACTCTGCTTGATTATTCGTGATGGGGAAAAAGATTTTGACTGCTTGTTTGATCCTTGTCCATCGCGGACTCACTGGCACAATGCCCACACCTATAGAATTTCTTCTAGAGGCTCCTTCAATGTACATTTTCCACAATACTAGCCAGGATGGAACCATTTTCTTATCGTTTTCTACTGAGAAATAGGCCAGGAAGTCTGACACTGCTCTTGTCTTGATCACTACCCTTGGTAGGAAAAAATATCAAATTCGTTGAGCTTTACCGACCATTTTGCTAGTCATCCCGAAGGATCCACCCCATCCATAATGCTTCAAATACGGTGGTCTGTTACCCACGCGGATAGAGTGGGCTTGAAAAAAATAGACTCAGATCTCGCACCGAAATCACTAAAGTGAAGGCTAACTTCTCAAGGACAGGGTATTGTGTTTTTGACTTTCGAAGAACTCTACTTATATAGTAGATCAGAACTTATCTCCTCCCTTCGACCCAAACCAGCAACAAACTTACTGCTTCTGTTCCACTACTATGTAGAGGAATGGATCTTGCCCTTCATTTGGCCCTTGAAGAAGTGTTTGCGTCAGCTACTGCTTCAACTTTTCAAACGCCACCTCACACTCCCCTATCCATTCAAATTATTTCTTGTTGCGAAGATTCTAAAAAATGAAGAGAGTTTCTTTCATGCCTTTTATAAGATATGATTGAGTTTGGACAACCTTATAGTTAAAAGTTGGACTTCCTTTGCACATTTTGACATTGCCATTTTCAAGATAGTTTGTACTTTATTTTAGTTGGGCTCGACTCCCTCGGGGTTGAGGAGATGCCCCCAAAACTTCTAATTTTCTGCTATATTTACACACTTCGCTGGGTTGAGCCTTATCTTAAATTTTTGAAGTCTTGCGAGGGTCTCCACCAGATCATTGTTATGCTTTTAAATGTATTTGTCCATTATTAAAAGATCATCCACATATACTTACAAGTTCCTTCACTTCTACTCCTTGGAGACACAATCTATCATTTGATGGTAGGTATCCCCCGTATTTTTCAATCCAAAAGCATCATCTTGAAGCTATAACACCCGTCATTTGTAATGAAGGAAATATTGTGTCGATTGTAGGGATGCATCTGGATCTGGATATCCTGATAGGACATCAAGAAATCTTATCACAAAAGAACTGAGGGTCGAATCAAACAACACGTCGATTCGCAGAAAGGAGTAACAATCCTAAATGCAAGCTTTATTAAGCAATGAAAAGTATAAACACATTTTTCTACCCCGTCCGGTCTTCTTAACCATTATAATTTTTGATACCCAACTTGGATACTGGATCTCTAATACAAAACCTAACTCGAGTAGTTTCTTTGCCTCCTCCCTGATGGGCTTAACAAACGCAATGACAATCGCCCTTATTTTCAGGCAGACTTGGCAAACTTCTTGGTCAAGGTTGAGGTGTTAGTATACTACCTTATCATCAATCTCTAATATTTATATAGCACTCCAAGCGAAGACATCAATGTTATTTTTTGCACATACGTCCATCTTCATCTTCTCTTTTGTCCCCAGTGCTCCGCTGATCTTCAGCATCTTGGGCATCCCACCTTTGTCACGACATCTACCTCCTCCATTTCCCTTGCTACCTCCAACTAGACCCTCCCTTCTATCACATTGTCCATCTCGATCCCCCGAATTCTTCCATACAGTTGATGGTGCTCATCGCGCTCAAAAAATATTCTCATCCTATCATGAGATTGCTCATGATCCTTATCTGCAGCTCTCTCTGAAAATACTCTAGGCATTGATGATATGAGGATGAGACAACCCTGAAAAATTGATGAGAGGTCTCCCAAATATGGTAATGTAGTAGCTTGGTGCGTCGAAGATAACAAATTTACAGCTCTTTGAGGTTCCACCGATTGTTACTTGCAACCCCATGCCTCCTTCCACCTCCTTTCTCTCTCCTGAAAAGATTAAGATGGGACCATCTGAAGCTATTACCCTGCCTGTTTTTGTAACACCCCATATTTTTCCAGAGCATTAGCCTCAGGAATCTATCACGCAGCGATATGTAGCTATCACAGGATGATAGTCTTGTTTCGTCGAATACAGGCATTGAGTGGAAAGCGTTGAGAGTGTTGAGTGCTAGTGCGTGATGTTAGCTAGCTACCGCTCAGCGGTAGCTTGGCGTTGAGTGCGTTGAGTGGTTGGCGTTGAGTGGTAGGCGTATGGTGAGCTACAGCGCAGTGTTAGTACTACCGCCGGCGTTAGCGCGATTTTATTTTTTTGGCCGAGCTCTAGGGAAGCTACCGCCCGACGGTAGGAAGTTACCGCCCGAATATAGCGTGCGGGAGCAGTTCCATCATTCCGCATTTTATCCGTCCTATTTCTCTTAGGATTTGATCTTATGGCCCAAGACACTCCATCCAAAGGGCATATATAGGTCTGAAACGTTCTAAATCCTCATTCTTCTCATTTGGAGTGTAAGTTAGGGTTTGAGTCTTAGAGTTTGGAGGAGTAAGAAGATGGCCTTTCTCCGTCATTGACGAAGCTTTGGGGTTCTGATCGTTGATCTGAGGCCAGATCCGCAAAGTGGACTTGAAGGCGCATATTTTCATACGTGCAAGTCGAGGTTTCTATGACAAGGAAGAGCAGACATAAGATAATGACACTTTTCCTCTCGGTTTTTAGGATGTGTGCATGTCACCTATTCTTTTCTTGCTTTCTTTTAAGAATTTAGGCACCAGATCTCTCAAATGAGAGAGGTTTAGGTTGCCATGGATCAAGAGGAACCACCAGGTTGATTGAGTCCATCCCCAACATGATATTGCACTAGAAATCTGCTTCGCTAGTGGATTGAGCATTGTGGGTGAAGTCGTAGTCACGACCATTAGTCCGACTCGGTGATGTTGCATAATAAGCCTTAAGGATTTTGTTAGAAATATGTTAGCGATAAGATGTCGTTTGTGATGATTGTCCCCCCTTGTTTTTGTATGAGTACAAATGGTGGATTAGGGCGGGAAAGACTTTTGATTGTGATGTGCTAAGGCACAACTTTGTCTCTGTGGTCAACTAGCTAGCCCGTGAGGCCGCGATGTTGCAAAGTTACGCGTGGAGAGTGTCCCAGTGAGACAAGTCCCCTTCTGTGAAACTGGCGAGTACGCCAAGCTTTGGATAAGCCCGAACGATACCAGCTGGGTCCCGCTGGGTCTCCTTCAGTGGACTTGGTCCCAATATTGGAGCCGGGCCTGGGTCGTCACGAGCGAGCTGGGTATATCAAGGGTTCTTAACATCGGTTTGTTTGTGTGGTGGAATCCTGACTTGAGAAGTAAGAGCTTGCAGGCAAGCCTGGGTTTTGAGACCCACGAGTGGGTGGGGCATAGACAAAAGTTCCGTGTGGCGGATTGAATGTCGTTAGGGGAAATTGGAAGTACCCACGTGGTTGCGGCTTGAATGTCGTTAGGGGAAATTGGAAGTACTCATGTGGTTGCGGCTTGGATGCCGTTAGGGGGAATTGGAAGTACCCATGTGGTTCCGGCTTGAATGCTAAAAGAGAAATTGGAAGTACCCGATTGTCGATGCGTGATGATGTGCTAGATTCATACGCTTTAGGTGTCATGGGTGAAACCCAGGTTGGTATACATGTTGCATGGTAGGCCCACTTTTTATTATATGCTCAACACAAAAACCTGTTTGTTGTATGAGATATCCAAACCTATTTTGCTACTTTTATGTTCATGAATATTTGCATATGAAGTGTTGAACTGCAAGGTGATGGAGTGCCCCTGGGTCTGCTAGGGACGACCGGGAGGAGATGTGTTGGTAACACAGTTGAGGTCAGCCTTTTGTTGACCCACGTCACCACCAATTTTTATAGGGAAAGGATCGCAAGCGGGAGCAAGTTTGCCGGCCAAAAAGGCCCAAGCCTCGTGAAGTGAACCCTTTTGTTTTACTTATGTTTTGCTGAGTGCTTTGCTTCATGTACTATGATCCAGCTTGAATGTCGAGGTAGCTTAGGTGTGCTAAAGAACGTTGATACATCGATGTTCTATTTCATTATTTGGACTTGTGAATGTTGTAAGGCCTTAAGGCTGTTGGATACTCCTGTAGTAGTGGATAAATTCTAGTTTGGCTATTTGTTTTCGCTGTGTTTATAGTTTGAGTTTTGAGTTGGGTAGTTTATATCATCTTATAATGCTTATGCTGTGAAATCTGTATATTGTGAGGCCCCGACCGGACCTATATTATACAGACATTACAGGGGAGATGTTACAGTTTTTACCTCCAACCCGTTAAACATCTTCTTAAAGGTGACGCTAACCGAGCTCCTATTGTCCACCAGGATCTAGACGACGATGAAGTCTCCGATCATTATCTGAATGACCAAGGAGTCATGGAAATGATTTTCATTCCCTAACATGTCTTCTTTCGAGAAAGTGATCTCTACCAATAAGGGAGGTGTTAGTGTTTCCAAGGTGATCGCAAAGAAATCAAGCAGTTAGTCTCACTTCCAACGCGATATGAGTCTATAAGGTCGCACATAAGAGTGTTTGAAGAAGTTGGAGAAATAGATTGTGTTGGTCTTACTCATATTGGATATGAGAGAAACCAATCCCTTGTCTCATTGGAGTTGCTTGTTGGCATTGTTCTGTTCCTGTCTCAACTGTACCATAGAGATAACTGATATTGTCTCAACGATACGGTCGAGACAGCTAAGATCATATCAGCTATATCGTCAAGATAGTTGAGATCGTCTCAGCTATACCGTCGAGACAGCTGAGATCATCTTAGTTATACTGTCAAGATTACTCCTTTTAGTCCCTAGTCTGTTGATAGCGACAATGTGCATTTATTTTATTGTCCTGAGTGTAAATAGATGAAACCCTAAGGTTTTCTATATGATTCCCTTTTAAGATCAGACGAAGTAGAGTTTTCCCGAGATCTAGAATCCGCCGCCTCCACGAGACCTGATCCCGGCGCCCGCCGTCGCCGCCTCTCCTAGAGCAAACCTAGAAGTTTGTGGAGACGCAGATGACTTTTCATTCACCATCCCAGATCTTGTTCGATAAGGTCCCGGTGTTCTCCTCCATTCGTGTTGACACTTGTAAAGCTATAGATCTATTTCTGCGTGTACTCAGACGAGCTTTCTGGAGCATCTTGGTTGAATATATCACAACCCCTCTCAGGTATATTGTTATCTATTGTTGTGGTTTTACTTCTTGATTAATGTTTCATCCCAAGATCCAATTATTGTTTGGGGTTTTCTTGAACTCTATTCCATTGTGCACATATGATGTGTTATTACATCTCTCGTATAGAAAACCCAACAGGAGGCTCCTAGGAGGTCAAAGCAAAACTACGATTGTACAATCCGTATTCGTCGAGGATGGGTCCGACCACAGCCGGGTCAGCAGAAGTCAAGGTCAACGAGTCAAGACAGGAGTCAAAGGCAGCATACAAGATCGCAAAAGGCCCGGGTGAGTATAGGCGAGCTCCCATCGCATACTCTCCAGGTAGGCGACTAGGCGAGATACTTGCCTAGCCCGTGCGAGTTCCTCTGGAAGTCGCCTACTCGCCAGGGGGTGAGGTATAAATATGACCCTCCTCCTTGGATTTGCATATAAATAGGACCACATGGGTACGAGGTGAGGCACTTGAAATCCTTGGCAGGATACTCGCGCGCTTCATTTTCGAGATACTAGCTCAGTCTTTGGATTCCTCTTCCTTAGAGAGTAAGTCGCGACCTTGTGATTTTGCCGGCTAGCTTCCCTCGTACCCAGTTCGACCATCTTTGGTTGAAAAGGGACTGCTCCTTTCGAGCATCCGGGTACGTGGTGGGACCTTCCTGCCGCAACATCTGGGGTCCTGTTTGACCAGATTCTTCGTCCTAGTCACCTTAGCCGTCTGATCTAGCTTCTAAGCCAGTAACCTTAGGCAGCTTTGGTCCGAATTCTGAGGTTAGGATTTTTCCTGGCTTCAACACTTAGTGCGGTGAGCGTGGATCACAACCAAGGAGGAAAGTTTGGAAGTTGAGTGAGATGGTCATTGGTGGAGAGCAAGGAGAGTTGTTCGACAACTCGGCGGGAGGAGGAGACGCCGCACGAGGTGGCGAGTTTGTGACAGTGGCCGCGTTTGAAGAGTTTGCGAAGAAGATTGAGCAAACCATCCTCGCCGGGTTCGCTCAGCGCCCCGAGGTCACGGCGACTTCTCCCCGTCACATGACACCGCTAGAAGAGGAAGCGCCGCCGAGGCGAGCTGGAAAGGAGCCCGCTTGGGCAAGAGAAGAGCAACCTATGCAGTCACAACTTTATCCGACGAGTAGCCAGGGGGTCCGTTTTCGGGATCCTATGTCGCTAGCGAGATGCAGAGATACTCGGCAGTACAACGAGTATGATGTCTCCAGCGAGGATGAAACTCACCACCGCAAGGGAGGGAGGAGCCCCTTATATGACGAGATCCTCGCTGCCCCAGTTCCAGAAGGGTTCAGGGAACTCGTTCTCACTTACTACTCCGGAAGAGACGACCCTGTCAGACACCTCCAGTGATTTGAAGACGTCGTCTCCATCCGCAACATTTCCGACGCCTTCAAGTGCAGGTTCTTCTCCATCACCCTTAAGGGAAATGCTAGGGATTGGTTCCATCAACTACCAGCAGGGTCTGTGTACTACTTCTCAGATCCGTCGGGGCTTCATGGTGAGGTTGGCTACATCGAAGAAGAGGAAGAAGGAAGCGATGACCCTCTTCAAAATCATCCAAGGGCAGCACGAGAGTTTGGGTCATTACATCGACCACTTCTAGGAGGAGATTTTGGAGGTAGAAGAAGTGAACAACTTTACCTTGATGGTGGCCCGGAAGTTCGGGTTAAAGCAAGGACTGTTCAGTCTAGAGATGAGGTCCAGTCCCCCGAGATCTTTCGATGACATGATAGAGAAGGCGAACACTTTTGTTCGGGGGGAGGAGAAGAACAAGGACTTCCTAGCAAGGCTGGATGAGGAGGTTACGACAGAGAGGGGTAGAGCAAGACCTTCGAGGTCAAATTCAAGGATGACGACGGAATGACGAGAGGAAAGGAAGAAGGAAGAACCAAGGAGAGAGGAGAGAAGGAAGAGGGAGGAACCCGGGTGGGTTGAAGAGAGGAGGCAGGAGAGGCCTCGAAGACAAGAAGAGAGAAGGCCAGCAGAACTCGGGAAGGAGGAAGGGGGGAAAGACGATTCCAGTATCCAGAGAATCGCCCCCAATGGCAGCACTACCAGGAGGAGAGGAGGAACGACAACCGGCAAGAGGCAGGCCCGGGAGGAGGAAGAAGGGAGACGATAGCCATCGCTCGCCAAGACAACAAACGGCGTCGGAGGGTGCAGCGAGCGATGCGTCAGGAGGCGGAGATTCCTCTCTACTATGCTATTCATCGGGTAGAGGGGCACGGGACCTTGGCTTACCCCGAGTTCTGGGAAGCAAGGAGGAGGCTGGAGGCGGGAGCGACAGAAAGAGAGCAGCAGAGGCAGGATGCCTCGGTGGGGCAGGTGGCATTCCAAGCTCCAGCAAGGAGGAGGAATGAGGACCGAGTCGACCTGGGAGGTCGCGGGGAAGTGATACGTGGCCCAGGAGGTGAGCATGTATGCGTGATCAATGGAGGGGCCAGGCTTGGAGCTTCCCACAAGGCGAGTCTCCACCAGATCTATCGAAAGAACGTCGCCTCGACGTCACAGACCCCGCCGCCATTGGCGGAGATCACCTTCTCGTAGGAAGATATGCTAGGGAATGAGAACCCTTTTCATGATGCCCCGGTGATTCAAGCTGCCATCGAGGACTTCACCGTCGACCGAATACTCGCGGACAATGGTAGCTCGGTGAATGTAATCTTTAAAAGAACCTTCGTCGGGATTCAGGTGGAAGCATCCCAAGTCCAGGCAGCAGATGGACCGCTCTTTGGCTTCTCAGGAGAGAAGAAAGAGGTGGAGGGAGCAGTGGAGCTGCTGGTTACACTCGGCGGGATGTCGATCCGATGCCGCTTCATCATCGTCGACGCGCCGAGTGGTTACAACGCCATCTTCGGGCGACCCCTCATCAACTACTTCAGGGCCGTTCTGTACTCTTACCACCAATGTCTGAAGTACTACCGAGAAGATGTTCAGATCAGGATCAGGGGAGATCCCAAGGCCTCCAGGGAATGCTACCTGAATGCCGTCAGCACCATCGGCTGGATGGGTGATGTAGAGAAGCTGGAGGAGATGCTGGAGAAGGAGAAAGGACTGTATGCTACTGAAGGGGTGGAGGAGATAGAGTTTATCTCTCGAGGAGGAGAGCCGGGACTGCTGAAGGTTGGAGGATCACCACCGCTAGGAGGGAATATAGAGATGGTTGCTTGCCTGTAGGACAATGTTGATGTCTTTGCATGGAGCGCCGCCGAGATGCCAGGGGTCGACGCCGATGTTGCCTGTCATCGCCTCAACCTGGATTCCGCGGTGTCTCCTGTTTGTCAAAAGCAGAGGAAGAGCGCCGCCATGCTAGCTGAGCTGATTAGGGAGGAGGTAGAGAAGCTGCTGGAGGCAGGTTTTGTCTCGGAGATCCAGTATCTAGGATGGGTCTCCAATATTGTAATGGTGAAGAAGCCCGGTGTAGTACCCCCCCCCCAACCTTTTGCCCGGGTCGGGCCGGAGGGGTACTACTGGCCCAAGACGTCTACCCAGGGCTCATAGGGGAAACAATCCACCATATTCAAGCACTAGATGGTCGTCTTGAGTGGTTCGAATCATAACATTCACAACCCATCAGAATATAGCGGAAGCATTAACAGGAAACCACTACATATCATATTAATACAGAGGTTCTAGGGCCGAAGCCTTATGCATTTATAAAAGCCCGTGGGCTATACATGTATTACATAAGTCTCTCGCACACTCTCTCTTCTAAACTGCTCGGCGGTACTCACGTCTCTAAACACCGGAGACGGCGGGGGTGCATCTGCTCGAGTAGACCTAGCTGCTGGCGTAATCTCCTGCGGCAGCGGGTCACTACGGTGATCCACCTCCTGTGAATGGTTAATCAAATAACCGTTAGTCACAGAGCTAAGAGGAAACAAATCTCCTCCCCGGATCCACATCCTGGGGACGAGCACGCACCCACCCAACAAAAGTAAATAGCCGAAGCAAGAGAGGGTTATCACAACATTTCATATATGAACAACTAGGAGCAATTATAAAAAAGTGCAGTATAACCGGAAAAAGCAGCAATAACATAAAACGTTATAGCAAGGCTCTACTAGCTCATCAGCACAACAGGTTTTCATATCTTGAATTCTATCGCAGGCATTCACAGCCGCGCACACAAACCGCAGGCATTCATAGCCGCGCACACAAACCGCAGGCATTCATAGCCGCGCACACAAACCGCAGGCATTCATAGCCGCGCACACAAACCCTATATCGACATAGTTTGGACCGCTTCTGTTCCAGCAGGGTAGCAAGCCCCGCGGGCCTCACCGATGTGGCCGTCGGTGACAGTGGCCAGTCCTGCCACTTCTGGGGGTGATCGTACCGCACAACCCCAGGCCCTCACGTACAACCTTGTGTACTCTTGGATGTGAGCGACATCTGGCGAATCATTTTGGCCGACCAGTGGAGGAAAACCCGACGGGGAATATAACGGCCGGTCACCCGTGGTACTCATCTCCCTGTCGCCTTGAGTCGTCAACCTTGCCGCACCGGTACGAACGGTCTGCGGAAGGGACTGACCCGCCACCATTTCACCGCAAGCAATTTACAATCAATCAAACAATTGCAAACAATATAACATCGGGTCTACGACGGCCTGCCTTACTAGGCTTACACTTCGGGCATCGGCACTTTGCTCTACTTTCGACAAGGAGCGTGGGAGCGCTTTATTTGGGGCTAGACCTGGAGGACTACCTCAACTCCGGTTATCCCCAACTAAGGCTCAACCTAAACAACAACTGCTCGTTAGAGCAGGACCCGGGAATATAAAAGTAAATTGCGATAAGATCAAGTGCGGTGGTTATGCTGCTTATTTAAAGTGCTGGAAAGAAATGTGACCAGTACAAGACTAGAGTAGTATTGAAATAAGCTTGACCAGTACGAGACTGGAGTAGTACTGAAATGAAAGTAATGAAATAATCTTGACCAGTACGAGACTGGAGTAGTACTGAATAGAAAGTACTGAACTGAAAAGAATAAAGGAACTGGACCAGTGCAAAACTGGAATAATCATAAAGAAAATGGTTAGTAGTCCAATCACTCCATACAGGAGGCTTCAGTTCCATCTCCGTTCTCAGGAGAGATTTTTCAGTTCCATCCCAGTTTTTAATAAGGTTTCTTTGGGTTACACCTTTATTAAGATCCGATTATGAGTTGGTTGCGCCTTATTAACCACGGCTTAATCGGATTGGGGCTTATCAGGAGTTATACTTTCATTATTCGTCAAGAATAATTCCTAACTCACCACTCGTGCTCTCATCTTCCGAGCGTGCCCAAATCGCCCGAGAGTCGAGGCGCTCGACAGTTTTCATGAAATCTCGAAACACCCGGAGCTTGGTCACTTGCCTTGGCCACTCTCATCGATATGAAACTTATTCAAATTAGAGAGGATAGTCGCGCGCTCCAATTTTCATTTTTGAAGAAAACGAGCGTAATAATATCGAGCGCGGTCCTAGGCTTCCATATTTTGGGAAAAAATCAAAACTTATCCCCATGAGCTCAAATTTTGATACAACCCTTATATGGATATAAAATGAGCATAGAAATATTTTCATAATTTTTCAAAGAGTTTTGGCCCTTTAATTTGGCCAAATAAAGTTTAATTGGGCTTTTAAAAATACCAAATCAACATCAAAAATTCTCAAAATGTTTGTGGAGGAGGCCCTTAACAAAGGGGACATTTTTCATGTTCAACACTTTTTCCCTAGGAGCCTATTTTAGTCTCAAATAAAATCTACTCATTATTATAATATTATAATATTATAATAATATATTTTATAAAATAAAGGCACTGTGCATCTCTTTCCCCCTCCCGCTGCTGTTCACTTCCGCACCCTTACGGGTCTTCTCCGCCGCTGGCAGGCCACCGGCCGGCCGTGGCTCCACCACCGGCCAACCCGCCGGTGGTGGGCGCTCCCTCCGGCGGTGGTCCGGCGGCCTGCCGCCGCCGGCCGCCGCCGGAGCATTTTTTTTAAAAAAATGGACGGGAGGGGAGGGGGTGACGGCGGAGGCGCTCCGGCCGCCGGGAGCACCATGCAAGACGTCCAAAATGGAGAAGGAGGAGGGAGAAAGCTTCCACCTGAGTTTGGTGGGCTCGGGAGGGTCCGGCTTGGTCGGACATGGCTCAAGGTGGTGGAGGAGGGGAGGAGGAGCTCCGGCTTGGCTTTTTCCAGCCACCTGAGCTCCGACAGAGGGGGGAGAAGGGGGAGGGGAATGCTCTGAGATCTGTGAGGGAAAGAGAGGGGGTGGGGTCCTTTTATAGGGAGGGGGAGGGGGAGCTTCCTCCCTTTGGGCAAGGTGGGATTAATCCCTCCTTATGGAGGGATTAAATCCCCACCCTCCAGCTGTCCAAGGACAGCTGGAGGCCCTCTCCTCTTTTCCCCATGTGGGGAAATGGATGGTAAGCTCATTATGGGCTTGGGCCTTTTGGGAAGAGAGAGGAAAAGTAGGTGAAGAGGGGTGGGGTGGGCCTCCACCTATCCTAGGCTTGCTTGCTGGTTGGGGGGGGGCCCTAGGAGAGTTAGGGGGCATGGGCAATCCTCCTTTGGAGAGGAGGTGAGCCCCTCATTTGGAGAAAAATTCAAAAAGTGGATTTTTAGGAGGGTTTGACCAAGTCAACCCTAGGGTGGGTCCCCATTGCTGGTCAAAGTCAAAGTGGGTCCAAGTCGTCGGGGTCGGGTCAAAGTTCGGGTGTCGTGTCATAATCGGTGTGCGCACGCTTTTTGGTGCACAACTACGCTTGATTTGACCACGTGTTGACCAATCGTCATCGAAATTGACCGGAACGACTTTCGTTGACTTCGTATTGACCACACGAGTCTAACGCCACTGACTGGGGTTGAATCGGAGTCCGTTTGACGAAAGTCCGAAATTTGCGCGTCGCAGCGCGCTAAAATGGTCGAAATGTGTAAAATTGTCGTTAGACCTCGGAGTCCAACTGAACGAGTTCTGATGCGCTCGTATTGACTATACGAGGCCACAGGAACTGACAGAACTCAATTCAGAGTTCTCTAGCTCTATTTCCCGCTTAGGGTTATTTCCCACTGGGTCATGGGTAGGGTTCGGGCCACTTTTATTGGGTCCACTAAGGCTCTGGTGGCCCAATAAAAGGCGGGATGTTACAATCCAATAAAAATAAAAGGATTTTCGTCCCCGAAAATTTGCTTGAATTAGGGGGAAAAAGTAACATACCTGGGGAAAGAGCTCTGAGTGCTTTTCTCGGAGGAGTGCTTCAGGTTCCCATGTGAACTCTTCTCGTCCACAGTTTGACCATAGCACCTTAACCATCGGAATGGTTTTGTTTCGTAGTGTCTTCACCTTGTAATCTATTACTCTGACGGGTTCGAGCTGGACGGATCTATCTGACAGTAGTTGCGCCGGAGGGGTAGGAAGGTACTGCTCTGGTTGCCGGAGGACTCGTCTCAAGGAAGAGACATGAAACACATTATGAAGATTCCCCAACTCTGGGGGTAAGGCTAAACGATAGGCGACGGGGCCAACACGCTCTATCACCGGATAGGGGCCCAAGAAGCGGGGATCTAACTTTTTCTGCTTCCTCAACCGGGAGACACCATGCATGGGTTTTATTTTCAGAAACACCATTTCCCCCACGCTAAACTCCACCGGTCGGTGTCGCGCATCATAGTACTTAGCCTGCCGGCTCTGCGCTTCCCGCATTCGCTCCTGAATCAGCCGTATCGCTGTCGTAGCGTCATCGATGTAAGCCACTCCCAAGGCTTTCGGGTCCTCTTCCTGAGCCCAAGTCAACGGTATTCGACAACGCCTTCCATACAATGCCTCGTACGGAGTGTAACATCCCATTTCCAACTAGACCCCTAAGAATGGTTTTGGCCATGACTAGGTCATGACAAACCCTAGGAAGCCAGAAATGGGCCAGGAGATAGGGGACAGAAAGGTGGGAGATCTTCATGGTCTGCAAATAGTAGAACTCTAAACAATGGTTTAGGATGACCATGGGTTACACCTTAACCCCAAGACCCTACCACAACACCCCTAATACCTTGGGAGGCCCATTAAAGCCAAAGGGACCCATTAGGGTCAACCCAAGAGGCTCAGTTGACCAAGGTCAACCCTAGCCCTAAATGGGTCAAACTAGCTTACTTAGGGTCAATTGACCTACTCCTAGCCTAAAGGACCCCACCTATGCCCTCCTAACCCTAAAGTGAGGTCAATGGGTCACTAAGGACACATTGGGGTCAGCCCTAGAGGCCAGGTTGACCCAAGTCAACTCAAGCCCCTAATCTGGTCAAAGTACCCTTACTAAGGGTATGTGACCTCCAAAGTGCAGGGTAACCCTACATAACCCTACCTAGACCCTAAGGGAAGCCAATGGGTCACCTAAAAACCCAATGGGGTCAACCCAGATGGTCAAATTGACCAGGTCAACCCTCATTTAGGTCAAGTCAAACTTAGCCCAAAAGGGCTAACCCAAGCCCAAGCCACTTCTCCCTTAGGCTAAACCCATTCCCATGACCATCATAATCAAGTGGGCTGCATTTAGCTTGTGAGGTTGACTAGTCAACCAGAGGTGACTAGGAAAGAGAAAGGAGCTCCCCTCCATGATAATGGAGGAGAGAGAAAATGAGGAAGAGGAAGGGGAAGTGAGAGGCCGGCCAAGGGAGGCTAACAGCTGCCATTTATGGCTGCAATCAACTCCTCTAGGGGAGAGGAATTGATTCCAGCCATTTCCCGGCCACCAAGGGGTGGGTTCAGCCCCCCTCCACACTACCCGAGCCACACCTTTAATGGTGTTAATGGCCATTGAAGAACCAGCCTCCCCTCTCCCCCATTTGCCATTTAAACACCATCAGGGGGCCAAGGGGATCATTTTAGAGCATTTACCTGGAGGAGACGAGCCATTCCACTGTGCTGTTGCAGAAGCCGAGCGCCGCCGCCGTCGTCAATGGCATCCCGCCGCTCCTCTCGCATCCAGGCCGCCAGGAAGGTCCTCCTCCTCTCCTTAACTCGCGGGTAGATCTTAGGACTCTTTAGGTTTAAGTTTCAGGCTCAATTGAGCCCGATCAAATCCAGGATTCCTCATGCTTTCGGCAAGAAATCCTCTTGTTATATCCGCCGGAAAACGCCTCTCCGGCGACGGAGCCGCCGCCTGGCGATAGCCACCACCTCAACGGAGGTGTTGGTGGCGGTGGCCGGCCGGGGAAGGGGCTGGATCGCCGACAGCAAGGCTTGGAA
Organism: Platanthera guangdongensis; assembly: GCA_039583875.1. NCBI lineage: Eukaryota > Viridiplantae > Streptophyta > Magnoliopsida > Asparagales > Orchidaceae > Platanthera > Platanthera guangdongensis. The sequence continues at coordinate 147,237,838 of CM077165.1, forward strand.
ATCGCTCCAGGCGGGACGAATCGCAGCCGTCGGCTCAACGAAGACGATGACCAGATGTCGTTGATCCCTGCGCCAAGATTCGTGCTGCATCAGGATTAAACTATAGGAAATTAATTCTATTTATTTCATTCTGTCACACTTTTGTCATTTAATGTTTTAAATATTTAAAAATAGTTAGAGGCTCTGTATGAGGAAATGATCAACAAATGATTTGTAGCCCTTTCTGTCTACTTTATTTTAAAATTCGTTTGAACCAATTTAGGCTCCTGGTTTGATCAGGACACCCATTTTGGTGGGACATACCCTTAGGGCTAGGCAGTCATTAAACTGAGTGCCCACACTTCATACCTAGTACAAATCAGTTGAAATTTTTACAGGGAGTCTACCCTAGCTATACCTAGAGCTGGTCCAAAAATGGGAATTTTTGGAGAAACTATTTCTATAGTTTTTTTATAAATATTTAAATATTATTAAATAAATTAAATAGGTGTCCTAAACACCTCCAAACCCTCCCAAATTTTGGTGAGTGGTCCCTGGGTTCATTTTAGGTATCTGTATAAAATTTCATTTAATTTGGATGTGTTTTGAACAGGTTTTGACCCAACCCTAACTATACCTTAATAAGGGGCATTTTGGTCAAAAGGTGCACTTTTGATTTTGAGTGACCAATCACCTCAACAGAGGCTGAAATTTGGGCCACTGACTTGTTATGGCACTTATCACCTCCCCATGGAATATGAGATAGAGAGGAATAGATTTGCCCTAAGTTCCTAGGTCAAACCCTAAGGAGGGACCCTTTGGCCTTGTGAAGGGCATGAGTCCTAAACACCTTGAATGAACACCAAATTTTGCAAGGAGGTTCCTAGGATATATAAAATCCTCTATTAAAAATATTAGCAAATTGTGAAAATGGTAGGGCCCCCAAAACCCTAACCCTAGCTTAGGTCCTAAAACTTTTAGTGTAGGTTTAGGTTAGCTAAACATCTTGAAACTTAACCAATTTTGGGTAGTGAGGGGATTAGGGTATTTTGAGCCTCTGATAATTTACTTGAGGAATTTTGATCAATATTTGTAGCACTTCATTTGTAATCAATAGTATTGCCCTAATTAATATTTTGGCTATTGTGGTCTCACTGCCCATAGGAAGGGTATGAAACATAGGCAGAGTTAGTTTTAGGCTATAATACTCTTGTATGAATTTTGTTAGAATTTTTGGATATATATTTAGGGCATCTACTTCACAAGTGCTTTATTTTGATTACATATTAAATAATTCTTGCAAGAGCCCATTATTTACTGAAAAATCATGAAACTTGCTGCATAGTGTTTTTAGCCCAATGTTATCATGTGGGAATTTTTGTGGAAATATTTGATGATTGATTAGCACACTTTGTTCATTAACCCTTAAATTAGAAATTTCATATTAAAATCAAATATAGCCTTATTTCCAAATGATAAATTATGAAACTTTTTCTAGGGTACTTGTAGGCCATCACAATCATCCCTGAATTTTCTCTGAATTTGTGGAGGTATCATTACTATAGAATCTTTTAAAATGACTTTTTAGGGGGCATCTTGGAAATTAAATTTAAAGGCCTAAACCTTGCTGAAAATTTGGAAGACTTAGGATTTAGAGTTGATTATGCATTTTGTATTTATCATAAATTTAGGGGATTATTATCTTGTCTGAAAATGGTACTTCATGTTCAAACTTGGGCCTTTTGGGACACTAGAATAAATAAATTAATTATCAGACAAATTAGGAAAATTATGGATTTCTGGATTTATGTTTCAAATGTCATTTTAGCCCTCTAATAATTATCATAAGGGTACTGGATGATTATTTCATGTACTTCCCTTTTTACGGGTCATGTAGCTTAAGTGGTCTGCATATAGCAAAACTGCAGGATTTCATTTGGATGTGAATTAGGGCACATATGATGGGTCTTGATGGTTTGCAGTAAGGATAAGTGGAATGGGTTGTATCTATGGAAGATAAGTGAGTAGGGTGTGGTTTTCTCTAGGGTTTATAGGCGTTCGGGTCCGACGAAAGATCGTCCTACCCTAGGAGAGTTGGAGTCAAATCACCCTAGGATTAGCTTATCGGAACATGAGAAAATAATGGGTAAGGGAATCAACCAATAATAAAATAAGTATCTTGCGAAAGGGAACGCTGGGCGTAATCCCAACACAGTTCCTAGTGCCCCTTGAGAGCCCTTCACAGGGAATACCGAGGGCAGTCCTGGGTTAACGTAAACTGTTTTAACAAACTGAAAAGAGTAACTTAGTAATTAGGGTTGCACATTTCACAAACACTGAGGGCACCGGATGTTAGCTGGGAGCTTCGGCTCAGATGGTTAAAAGGCGGACTTTGGGTCCGGGGAGCTTCGGCTCGATTGTTTGAGACGAACGTGTTGGTCCGGGGAGCTTCGGCTCGGTTCTTGATTACGCTAATTTACATGTGCATAACCGGAAAGGAAATTAAGGTGGTGGGTCTTCGGTATCGGAGGGTCGATGCACCGACGCCAATACGTTGACTCGACAAGTCTGGTTAGCACTTCGCCAACAGAAGTAAGGGAATTTGCAAAAGCGACAACCCAAGCGGAAAATAATGGTGTATGGGCATACTAACGCACAGTCTAGAATCCCTAAGCCTCTACACTAGGGTCCACCAGGCTTCCACTGCAAGGTTCGTCCCGAACCTAGAACGAAGCGAGGGACGGAGGGATCCTGAGACTGCTCCACAAGGACGAATTGTGATCGCTCTGATCCATTTGTAGTACCCCCCCCCCCAACCTTTTGCCCGGGTCGGGCCGGAGGGGTACTACTGGCCCAAGACGTCTACCCAGGGCTCATAGGGGAAACAATCCACCCTATTCAAGCACTAGATGGCCGTCTTGAGTGGTTCGAATCATAACATTCACAACCCATCAGAATATAGCGGAAGCATTAACAGGAAACCACTACATATCATATTAATACAGAGGTTCTAGGGCCGAAGCCTTATGCGTTTATAAAAGCCCGTAGGCTATACATGTACTACATAAGTCTCTCACACACACTCTCTTCTAAACTGCTCGGCGGTACTCACGTCTCTAAACACCGGAGACGGCGGGGGTGCATCTGCTCGAGTAGACCTAGCTGCTGGCGTAATCTCCTGCGGCAGCGGGTCACTACGGTGCTCCACCTCCTGTGAATGGTTAATCAAATAACCGTTAGTCACAGAGCTAAGAGGAAACAAATCTCCTCCCCGGATCCACATCCTGGGGACGAGCACGCACCCACCCAACAAAAGTAAATAGCCGAAGCAAGAGAGGGTTATCACAACATTTCATATATGAACAACTAGGAGCAATTATAAAAAAAGTGCAGTATAACCAGAAAAAGCAGCAATAACATAAAACAGTTATAGCAAGGCTCTACTAGCTCATCATCACAACATGTTTTCATATCTTGAATTCTATCGCAGGCATTCACAGCCGCGCACACAAACTGCAGGCATTCATAGCCGTGCACACAAACCGCAGGCATTCATAGCCGCGCACACAAACCGCAGGCATTCATAGCCGCGCACACAAACCCTATGTCGACATAGTTTGGACCGCTTCTGTTCCAGCAGGGTAGCGAGCCCCGCGGGCCTTACCGATGTGGCCGTCGGTGACAGTGGCCAGTCCTGCCACTTCTGGGGGTGATCGTACCGCACAACCCCAGGCCCTCACGTACAACCTTGTGTACTCTTGGATGTGAGCGACATCCGGCGAATCATTTTGGCCGACCAGCGGAGGAAAACCCGACGGGGAATATAACGGTCGGTCACCCGTGGTACTCATCTCCCTGTCGCCTTGAGTCGTCAACCTTGCCGCACCGGTACGAACGGTCTGCGGAAGGGACTGACCCGCCACCATTTCACCGCAAGCAATTTACAATCAATCAAACAATTGCAAACAATATAACATCGGGTCTACGACGGCCTGCCTTACTAGGCTTACACTTCGGGCATCGGCACTTTGCTCTACTTTCGACAAGGAGCGTGAGAGCGCTTTATTTGGGGCTAGACCTGGAGGACTACCTCAACTCCGGTTATCCCCAACTAAGGCTCAACTTAAACAACAACTGCTCGTCAGAGCAGGACCCGGGAATATAAAAGTAAATTGCGATAAGATCAAGTGCGGTGGTTATGCTGCTTATTTAAAGTGCTGGAAAGAAATGTGACCAGTACAAGACTGGAGTAGTATTGAAATAAGCTTGACCAGTACGAGACTGGAGTAGTACTGAAATGAAAGTAATGAAATAATCTTGACCAGTACGAGACTGGAGTAGTACTGAATAGAAAGTACTGAACTGAAAAGAATAAAGGAACTGGAGCAGTGCAAAACTGGAATAATCATAAAGAAAATGGTTAGTAGTCCAATCACTCCATACAGGAGGCTTCAGTTCCATCTCCGTTCTCAGGAGAGATTTTTCAGTTCCATCCCAGTTTTTAATAAGGTTTCCTTGGGTTACACCTTTATTAAGATCCGATTATGAGTTGGTTGTGCCTTATTAACCACGGCTTAATCGGATTGGGGCTTATCAGGAGTTATACTTTCATTATTCGTCAAGAATAATTCCTAACTCACCACTCGTGCTCTCATCTTTCGAGCGTGCCCAAATCGCCCGAGAGTCGAGGCGCTCGACAGTTTTCATGAAATCTCGAAACACCCGGAGCTTGGTCACTTGCCTTGGCCACTCTCGTCGATATGAAACTTATTCAAATTAGAGAGGATAGTCGCGCGCTCCAATTTTCATTTTCGAAGAAAACGAGCGTAATAATATCGAGCGCGGTCCTAGGCTTCCATATTTTGGGAAAAAAAATCAAAACTTATCCCCATGAGCTCAAATTTTGATACAACCCTTATATGGATATAAAATGAGCATAGAAATATTTTCATAATTTTTCAAAGAGTTTTGGCTCTTTAATTTGGCCAAATAAAGTTTAATTGGGCTTTTAAAAATACCAAATCAACATCAAAAATTCTCAAAATGTTTGTGGAGGAAGCCCTTAACAAAGGGGACATTTTTCATGTTCAACACTTTTTCCCTAGGAGCATATTTTAGTCTCAAATAAAATCTACTCATTATTATAATATTATAATATTATAATAATATATTTTATAAAATAAAGGCACTGTGCATCTCTTTCCCCCTCCCGCTGCTGTTCACTTCCGCACCCTTACGGGTCTTCTCCGCCGCTGGCAGGCCACCGGCCGGCCGTCGCTCCACCACCGGCCAACCCGCCGGTGGTGGGCGCTCCCTCCGGCGGTGGTCCGGCGGCCTGCCGCCGCCGGCCGCCGCCGGAGCATTTTTTAAAAAAAAATGGACGGGAGGGGAGGGGGTGACGGCGGCGGCGCTCCGGCCGCCGGGAGCGTCATGCAAGACGTCCAAAATGGAGAAGGAGGAGGGAGAAAGCTTCCACCTGAGTTTGGTGGGCTCGGGAGGGGCCGGCTTGGTCGGACATGGCTCAAGGTGGTGGAGGAGGGGAGGAGGAGCTCCGGCTTGGCTTTTCCGGCCACCTGAGCTCCGACAGAGGGGGAGAAGGGGGAGGGGAATGCTCTGAGATCTGTGAGGGAAAGAGAGGGGGTGGGGTCCTTTTATAAGGAGGGGGAGGGGGAGCTTCCTCCCTTTGGGCAAGGTGGGATTAATCCCTCCTTATGGAGGGATTAAATCCCCACCCTCCAGCTGTCCAAGGACAGCTGGAGGCCCTCTCCTCTTTTCCCCATGTGGGGAAATGGATGGTAAGCTCATTATGGGCTTGGGCCTTTTGGGAAGAGAGAGGAAAAGGAGGAGAAGAGGGGTGGGGTGGGCCTCCACCTATCCTAGGCTTGCTTGTTGGTTGGGGGGCCCAAGGAGAGTTAGGGGGCATGGGCCATCCTCCTTTGGAGAGGAGGTGAGCCCCTCATTTGGAGAAAAATCCAAAAAGTGGATTTTTAGGAGGGTTTGACCAAGTCAACCCTAGGGTGGGTCCCCATTGCTGGTCAAAGTCAAAGTGGGTCCAAGTCGTCGGGGTCGGGTCAAAGTTCGGGTGTCGTGTCATAATCGGTGTGCGCACGCTTTTCGGTGTACAACTACGCTTGATTTGACCACGGGTTGACCAATCGTCATCGAAATTGACCGGGACGACTTCCGTTGACTTCGTATTGACCACACGAGTCTAACGCCACTGACTGGGGTTGAATCGGAGTCCGTTTGACGAAAGTCCGAAATTTGCGCGTCGCAGCGCGCTAAAATGGTCGAAATGTGTAAAATTGTTGTTAGACCTCGGAGTCCAACTGAACGAGTTCCGATGCGCTCGTATTGACTATACGAGGCCACAGGAACTGACAGAACTCAATTCAGAGTTCTCTAGCTCTATTTCCCGCTTAGGGTTATTTCCCACCGGGTCATGGGTAGGGTTCGGGCCACTTTTATTGGGCCCACTAAGGCTCTGGTGGCCCAATAAAAGGCGGGATGTTACACCCGGAGGGGGCTGGCGCCTTTGTATTGACTTTTCAATGTTGAATAATGCTTGCCCGAAGGATTGCTACCCCTTGCCCCAAATCGACGTGCTTGTTGATTTCGCCGTCGGGTTTCCTGTGATGAGTTTTCTTGATGCTTTTTCAGGGTATCACCAGATCCGTATGCATCCCCCGACTGTCGGGACGTCTCTTTCATAACCAGCGATGGCTGCTATAGATACTAGATGATGCCCTTCAGGCTCAAGAATGCAGGCGTGACTTACCAGAGGATGATGGATCAAATCTTCAAGGAGCAGAAAGGGCGGAACTTGGAGGTTTATGTGGATGACCTCCTCGTCAAGAGTAAAAGTGTCGTGGAACACCTAACGGATCTGGTGGAGACCTTCGCTACGCTACTCTGAGGAAGTATTTAATGCGACTCAACCCGGCCAAGTGCATCTTCGGTGCAGGAAGAGGTAAGTTTCTAGGTCACCTCCTCACTCCCAGGGGGTGGAACCTAATCTAGACAAGGTGAAGTCCATTCTGGAGATGACGCCACCAAGGGATCCCAAGGAAGTTCAAAGGCTGACTGGAAGGCTGGCAGGCCTCAACCGTTTCTTATCTAAAGCGGGGGAGAAGTGCTCTTCGTTCTTCAAGACCCTTTGGGGGAATCAGAAGTTCGAGTGGACGGCGGAGTATGAGGAGGCTTTCATAAAGCTCAAGCAACAATTAACCCAAGCTCCTCTCCTCCAAGGCCCGCGGGGAAACGAGGATCTTTTTCTCTATGTGGGAGTCGGGGCAAAAGCAGTTAGCTCGGTGTTGGTCCGGGAGGAAGGCAAGAGGCAGCTCCCTGTCTATTATGTTAGTAGAGTTCTACGGCAGACGGAGGCGAGATACCCTATCTTGGAGAAGTTGGTGTTTGCCTTGGTATTTTCAGCTCAGAGGCTTCGTCCGTATTTTCAGGCTCACTCCATCAGGGTCGTCTCCGATCATCCTCTGCGTAGTATCCTGGATGGAGTGGAGCATTCTGGCAGGCTGGCAAAGTGGGCGATGGAGCTTAGCGAGTTCGACATTTCTTACTCTCCAAGGGTGGCAATCAAAGCACAGGCGGTGACGGATTTCCTTGCTGACTTCTCGGCCGAGGTATAAAGAGAGGAAGGCTCTTCTAACACAGTCTCCTGGAAGATGTTCGTGGATGGGGCTTCCTGCAGATACTCTGTGGGAGTCGGAGTCGTGCTAGCGAGCCCCCATGGAACCAGGATCGAGCAAGCAGTCGAGATCCTCTTCCCAGTTACTAATAATCAGTCGGAGTACGAAGCCATGGTGGCCGGCTTACGTCTCGCCAAGGAGTTGGCAATTCGAGATATCACGGCCTTCACCGACTCGATGGTAGTCGCGTCCCAGATCAGAAGCGAGTTCGAGGTGAACGATCCGATTTTGTAGCTATACTTGATCAAAGTGAAAGGTCTGATTGGGTGGTTTCAATCTTTATTCGTCGAGTACGTACCCCGAGAGGAGAATTCAGAAGCCGACTACCTTGCTAAGTACGGTCCCCGGGCCGGGGGAACCGTGACTGAACTTTTCCGACCGTCCATCGAGGAAGGGGAGATGATGGAGATCGAGCAGAGGGCATCCTGGAGGTATCCGTTTATTTCTTTCCTGACAACAGGTCAGATTCCTGCCAGCGAGGGGGATAGGAGGAAGTTTCGCTACAAAGCCGCATACTATTTGCTTCAAGATGGAGAGCTCTATCGCAAGACCACCTTAGGTCCTCTGGCTCGGTGCCTGTCAGCGATTGAAGTACCTCGTATCCTGGAGGAGATTCACTCAGGAGAGTGCGGCAGTCACTCAGGGACTCGCACTCTTGAACAAAGGATTCTAAGGCATGGATACTTCTGGCCCACCATTCGGAAGGATGCAGAGGCCTTCTCCAAAAAGTGTCTCCAGTGCCAGCTCTTCGCGCCTCATCAACTACAGCCAGCTCAACACCTTCGCGCGATCACTGCTCCATGGCCCTTTGCCATTTGGGGGATGGACTTGATCGGCCCCTTTCCTCAGGCCAGCGAGCAGAGGAAGTTCGTCCTTGCCATGATCGACTACTTCTCCAAATAGACTGAGGCAAAAGCTTTAGCCAAGCCCACATCGCAGATTGTAAAGAACTTCATTTGGGGAGAAATTGCATGCAGGTTCGAGATTCCTCTCGCCATCATCACCGACAAAGGGTTGTAGTTTGCCAGCTTGGAGTTAGAGGACTTCTACAAGCAGCTAGGGACGGATCTTCGATTCGCCTCTGTACATCATTCTCGCAGCAACAGACAGGTGAAAGCCGCCAACAAGTTGATCATCAACCTCTTGAAGAAGAAAGTCACCAACTTGAAAGACAATTGGGCGGAGCAGCTCCCCTCGGTCCTCTGGGCCCTGAGAAAAACTCCAAACTCGGCTACGGGGGAAACTCCCTTCAAGTTGTCCCACGAGTCCGAGACACTCATCCCAGTGGAGTTCGAGGTTCGAAGCCCGTGAGTCATAGCAGCTGGAGATGGCGGCGAAGAATGGCGCTTGGAGAATGAAGATGTCCAAAGACTCTCGCTGGATTTCGTAGAAGAGCTTCGTGACTTAGCCTCCATCTGCCAAGAGGAGATCAAGCGGCACATGGCGAAGCACTTCGACAAAAACATCCGCCCAAAGCATTTCCTCGCGAGGGATCTGGTTATGAAGAAGGTGGACGCCACAGGAAGAGGAGCAACAATTGTCAAGCTACATCCAAATTGGGAAGGTCCCTTCATTGTCTAGGAAGCCTTGACCACCGGAGGCTATTATCTCCAGAATCAGGTTGGAGAGAAACTGGGAGGTACTTGGTGCGGGGATGACCTGAAAAGGTTCTATCCCTAGCGGTTCATGCTGTACGTGTACTTATACATGCTTTCACATATATACAATGGTAACTGTTCTACTTCTGTTCATTATTTTTTCATCTCAAGTTTTCTAGGAACTCAAGGTATTGCTCCAAGATCAATATGAGAAGTCGACCGTCAACTTGTTCCCCCTGGATAGCCCAGTGCGGATGATGGGGCGATGCCTCGGGATATAAGCGTTCTTGTGAGACCGGACCCCTGCATTGATGACCGAGATCAGCTCCCCTCTTACATGTCGGCCTAGCTACCCCTGATTGCATCTCTCCTCCGACTGGAGGAACTAGCGGGAACAGGTTTGGACTCCAACCTCTTGGATTTGAGGAATGATCAACCTTGTCAAGCTCTTATTTCGGGCAACGGTCCTTCGATTATTTTTCAAAGGCAGGATAACTAGCCAGAGAGCCAGGATAGGCCCAAGGGAATATGTTAGTCGTGAGTACGTCCTAGAGGACCCTCGGAAGAACATTGCCCATCGCCTATGCGTTTATGCTCGTGGCCAGATGGCAGAGCTGAGAATGATTTCCACGGTGGGATTGGGAAACATGCCTTCGACCTGTTTCTCCTAGATAGCCCAGTTCAGACGATGGGACGATACCTCGGGATATAAGCGCCCTTGTAAGACCGGACCCCTGCAATGACGACCGAGATCAGCTCCCCCCTTGCATGTCGGCCTAGCTACCCCCGATTGCATCTCTCCTCCGACTGGAGGAACTGTGAGGAACAGGGTTGGACGCCAACCTCCCAACCCGACCTCGGCAAGATCATCGCTTTCTTTTCAATTTCTTCATCGTCAAAAATACTGAAGCACGTGATTCATTGTCAACCTCTTAAAGCAGCAGGGAAAAATAACTCTTATAATGTATCAAGTCCTCGAGTGGCAGGTCGCCGTAAGTCCAAATGTCTGCACGAGCTCCTCTCCTGCATATTGGCCAAGGACCTCCTCGAGTGAGATTGAGTTCCTCGTTGGAGTGATGTCGTAGTCCGAGATCTCTGTACGAGCTCCTCTCCTGCAGACCGACTACTTGCATCCCCGAGTCGACTAACACCACTCTAGTTGAGCGAGGCTCCTGAGAGCTACTCCAATCTATCAAGTCCTCAAGTGACATGTCACCGTAAGCCCAAATCCCTGCACGAGCTCCTCTCCTACATATTGACCAAGGACCTCCTCGAGTGAGATCGAGTTCCTCGTTGAAGTGATGCCGTAGTCCGAGATCTCTGTACGAGCTCCACTCCTGCAGACCGACTACTTGCCTCCCTGAGTCGACTTACACCACTCCAGTTGAGCAAGGCTCCTGAGAGCTGTTGACTCCAGCATATCAAGTCCTCGAGTGGAACGTTGCTGTAAGTCTAAGTCCCTGCACGAGCTTCTCTCCTGCATATTGGCCATGTTGAATTCTGTGAAGTGAAAGTGGGTGAATGGAAGGCTTGGGAAACCTATCCGCGCGGACTACGCGGACAGGGTTGGCGGACTGCTAGGTCGGCAGGGATGTTGCAGGCGGTTTGCTCTGTGGCGGCCTGGGCGGTCTGTTCGCGCGGACTACGCGGACAGCAGCAGCGGTCTGACAGGCCAGTGTATGCTCAGCAGGCGGTTGACTCCCAGGAAGTAACCGGGCGGATAGGAATGCTATCCGCAGAGTCCGGCATAAAGCGGACTGAAGAACTGGAGCTCGACAGACCGGTTTGGCAGTTGTCTTGGTCTTGCTCTAGTGAAGCGGCAAGTGGAAGCCGCGGAGACCGCCGGTCAGTGCGGACAGAAACTAGAGGTCGCCCGGTATGGCGGGCTAGATCCAGTGTCCGCCAGTAAGTGTGGACTGGCCCTTGCAGCCAGTGGGCTGGACTTGGTGGAAATTGAACCAAGTCCAGGTGGCTCAGTCCGGGGAGATCGCGCAGTGGAGTGCGGGCTGCATTCTCAGTTCGCCAAGCTAGTAGAAGTGTTGTCGCCTTGTTTGCTAGCTTGGGATATGCGGACTGGAGGATTGCTTGTGCAGGAGCGTGCGGACTGGAGCTGGTGTCCGTTGAGTCCGGTTGAGCCTTGTGATGAGGTTATGGACTCAGGAAGCGGACTGGAGTTCGTTGTGTAAGCGGACTGGATCGACGTGTCCGCTAAGTCCGGAGGTGCCTTGGCAATGAGGCAATGGACTTGGGATATGCGGACGGAAGCCGGGTGTCCGCTGAGTCCGGCAGGCGCCTTGATGGGAGGCTGCGGGCTAGGGTTTTTGCGGTGTTGATGCCTGTCCGCAGAATGGCGGACACGGCTGTTGTGGAGTCCGGCTGTGTTTGTCCTGGCTTGGTCTCTGGCGGCAAGGCGGGCTGGATATTGGAGTCGGCCTTGGAGAAGCTGGGGCGGACTAGCTATCTGCACAGGAGCGGCGAACTGGAATGTGTGTCCGCGGGCTAGCGGACACACTAGTTCTTGCTGCGGGTTGTGGCGGTTATCCTATCGGGAAGGGCGGTGACCATACTCATCGTCGTGCCTATAAATAGGACCCATGTCACATCAGGAGTAAAAAAAACCTAGACGAAGTAAGTGAACAGTAATTGAGCTCGCGTAAGTTGCTGCGGTCTGGACCTTGGTGTCCGCGCGGATAGAGAGTTGACCCGGTTGTGCTGTGCAGGTTGTGCGGATAGCGCTGGAAAGCCAGGACTTGGCTCTGATGATGCAGTCAGGGACAGTGCGGACTCTGCGGTTAAGCAACAGGCGGGTAAACAGCAGGTCGCGGATAGCGACCAGGCGGTCTTCTCTTGGCAACTTGGTTCGGGGTTCAGGAAGTCGCCTGCTTCAGGCGGACTGTTCCATTCGGTGACGCAGCTTGTGCGGTCTGGCGGTAGGCGACCTCACGGTCAGGCGGCCTGCAGATCGGCGGAGAAGAGCTAAGCATTGGAATAAGGGGTGAGTCCGCGCAGCTTGGGTTGCGGTCTGGCAACCTGGCGGACTGAGCGGACTCCACAGCAGTAGGTCGGCGGCTTGTTGAGTTAGTCCGCGCGGCTTGTTTTTTGTTCTTGTCTTTATAACTGTCTCTGCTTTCCCGGTGTTGGGTTTTGGTGAAGCATGTCTCGCCATGTATGTCTCGCCTTGTAAAGAAGGTTGTTCTTGATCAATAAAGAAGCTTGTGCTGCATGTGTTGCTGGTTGTTACTGCTTTGTTGAGATAATCTCTGCTAACTCCACGATCTGGGAAAATTTTCAACATTATAAGTGGGCATATTCTCCTTTGGTTTGTTGAGTTTTCAACAGGATATCCAAGGGGGCGTCTGCGGGTTGTTGAATTTTAACATGGTATCAGAGGGAGGTTGTTGGAGTGGTCAAGCAGTGCTCAATGGAAGTAGTTGCTCTTTTGTAGAGGAAACCAGTGGTAGAACCATGGCAGTGGAGGATGCAAGTTGTCTTGGTATTGATCTTCTTACAGAGACGAACTGTGAACGGTGGAAGTCCTGTATGAAGAGCTTTCTTCTTGGCGAGGACCTTTGGGAGGTTGTATGCGGAGCAGGAAGACAAGAGGATACTGCTGGCAATGCTGAGGCGATGAGAGCTTGGAAGGAGGCAAATGCGAAAGCGGAGTCTATTCTCAAGCAGGTGATCTCATCGGAGCTCTTGGACCACATCAGTGGATGTCGGTCAGCTCCGGAGGTCTGGACTTCCCTTGATGGGTTGTTCAGGAAGAAGGTGAAGGTTGCTGCGGAAGACGGCCCCTCTACTTCGTATCAGGAAGAAAGGAGTGTTTCTCCTAGGCGTGATAGGAAGAGGAAGGAAGGACCAAGGTGCTATAAATGCAAGCAGCAAGGTCATCTTCGGAAGGAGTGCAAGGTTGTCTTGCTCTCGGCGAACGTAGCTCATGTAGGAGGAAGGAGAAGAACGTAGTTGGGATTTCAACTAGTTCTGGAGCTGATCGGATGAATGCCAGTGATAGTGCAGCTATCTGGCATGAAAGACTGGGGCATGTATGGATGGACAAGCTGAAAGCAATGGCGGAAAGAAGACTCGTAAGAGGCTTGCCTAGATTGTCATCCTATGGCGATGGTCGGGGGTGTGCGGGATGTTAGGAAAGTGAAGCCTATCGCTTCATGGTTGACAAAGCACAATCCAGATGTAATGCACCATTGGCGGTTGTCCCATTGTGCTCCGGGGATGGGGACGACCGTCACGAACAGTCTTGGAGCAGCAGGTTGTTTATGCTGAGATTGGTTGATGACTATTCTAGGTATACTTGGGTATACTTTATGAAGAAGAAGTCCAACATGGTACGCTTGTTTGTGGAGTTCAAGAAGCTTGTAGAATGTCAGCTTGGCCTTGTGTGGATCAAGGTGTTGAGGACAAGTATCGGTGGTGAGTTTGGCTCAACCGAGTAGTCTCACGCTTTTGCAGGAAGCAAGGGATCCGGATGGAGCTTTCTTGTGGACATACTTCATACAACAATGGCAGTATTGCAGCTCTGATGGTCCGTTGGTGTTAACGGCGACCTGCAAGTGTTGGCTTCAGAGTAAAGGCGTTCTGAAGGCTCTTTGGGCGGAAGGGATTGCCTGTGCTGCTCATGTCATCAACCGGATGCCTCATTAGTCCGATCATAGTGAAGACTCCTTATGAGCTGATGTTCGGTGGAGTGAAGCCCTCAGTGAAGCACCTTCGGGTGTTTGGATCTACCTGCTATTTACATTCTCCGGGTGCTCTCAAAATAAAGCTAGCCTTTGTTGGGTATGATGAGCAGAAGAGAAGATGGAGGTGTATGGATCCTGCGACGAAGAAACTCATAGTGTCGAGAGACATTGTTTTCGATGAGTTGACGCCGTATTGGGGTAGCTCTTATGTGGAGCTAGAGATAAGCAGGTCAGTTGATGGGCTGAAGGTGGCTGCTGCTAAGGAAGTGGAGTTGCCTGAGTCACCAGGTGCTCCAGGTTGTTCTAGCTCCGGGGCAAAGGCGTCAGAGTCGGTAAGAAGGGGGAGCAAAGCTCCAGGAACTTCGGACTCAAAGGCGGAGGCTTCCGGTTCAGGAAGCAGGGGGAGCGATGTTCCAGGTAGTTCTTGTTCAAGAGGGGAGTCTTCTGGTTCAGGTAGCAGGGGGAGCGTTGCTCTAGGTGCTTTTGATTCCAGTAAGGAGGCGTCTTGTTCAGGGAGCAAAGGGAGCATTGTTCCGGGTTTGCCCGGGAACGGAGCTGGTTCAATAGCAGCGGAGGTGGTTAGCCATGATCCGGTTCTTCGGAGATCGAAGAGGATAAGTAAGCCACCAGCTCGATATAGCGAAGGGAATACGGCGGACTTGGTCTCGTGTTTCTTTGTTAGCCCTCAGGTCGAGCAAAGTACTTCTGGCTGTGATGACCTCACTCGAATCAAGGAGGTGGTTGACACCGAGGCTGAAGAGGTGACTTCTCTCAGAGGCAATGAGGCTTGGACTTCAGTGTCCAAGGAAGTTGGTGATACTCCTGTGATGCAAGAGTGGAGGTTGAAGCTGAAGAAGGCAGAGGGAAGCATGACTCCTTTTTGGAGATGCTGGAGGGCTCCCTCATGGTCCAAGATATGCGGGGCGAGGACTATGTCTTTGACATCTCTTCGTAGATGCTATCAGAAGGACCAGGTGCAAGGTTACGGGAGCTGCTGGAGTTATTCACCACTTCTCACTTCAAGGGGGAGTGTTGAATTCTGTGAAGTGAAAGTGGGTGAATGGAAGGCTTGGGAAACCTATTCGCGCGGACTACGCGGACAGGGTTGGCGGACTGCTAGGTCGGTAGGGATGTTGCAGGCGGTTTGCTCTGTGGCGGCCTGGGCGGTCTATTCGCGTGGACTACGCGGACAGCAGCAACGGTCTGACATGTCAGTGTATGCTCAGTAGGCGGTTGACTCCCAGGAAGTAACCGGGCGGATAGGAATGTTATCCGCAGAGTCCGGCATAAAGCGGACTGAAGAACTGGAGCTCGGCAGATCGGTTTGGCAGTTGCCTTGGTCTTGCTCTAGTGAAGCGGCAAGTGGAAGCCGCGGAGACCGCCGGTCAGCGCGGACAGAAACTGGAGGTCGCCCGGTATGGCGGGCTAGATCCAGTGTCCGCCAGTAAGTGCGTACTGGCCCTTGCGGCCAGTGGGCTGGACTTGGTGGAAATTGAACCAAGTCCAGGTGGCTCAGTCCGGGGAGATCGCGCAGTGGAGCGCGGGCTGCATTCTCAGTCCGCCAAGCTTAGTAGAAGTGCTGTCGCCTTGTTTGCTAGCTTGGGGATATGCGGACTGGAGGATTGCTTGTGCAGGAGCGTGCGGACTGGAGCTGGTGTCCGCTGAGTCCGGTTGAGCCTTGTGATGAGGTTATGGACTCAGGAAGCGGACTGGAGTTCGCTGTGTAAGCGGACTGGATCGACGTGTCCGCTAAGTCCGGAGGTGCCTTGGCAATGAGGCAATGGACTTGGGATATGCGGACGGAAGCCGGGTGTCCGCTGAGTCCGGCAGGCGCCTTGATGGCGAGGCTGCGGGCTCGGGTTTTGCGGGCTGATGCCTTGTCCGCAGAATGGCGGACACGGCTGTTGTGGAGTCCGGCTGTGTTTGTCCTGGCTTGGTCTCTGGCGGCAAGGCGGGCTGGATATTGGAGTCCGGCCTTGGAGAAGCTGGGGCGGACTGGCTATCTGCACAGGAGCGGCGAACTGGAATGTGTGTCCGCGGGCTGGCGGACACACTAGTTCTTGCTGCGGGTTGTGGCGGTTATCCTATCGGGAAGGGCGGTGACCATACTCATCGTCGTGCCTATAAATAGGACCCATGTCACATCAGGAGTAAAAAAAACCTAGACCGAAGTAAGTGAACAGTAATTGAGCTCGCGTAAGTTGCTGCGGTCTGGACCTTGGTGTCCGCGCGGATAGAGAGTTGACCCGGTTGTGCTGTGCAGGTTGTGCGGATAGCGCCGGAAAGCCAGGACTTGGCTATGATTGCGGTCAGGGACAGTGCGGACTCTGCGGTTAAGCAACAGGCGGTAAACAGCAGGTCGCGGATAGCGACCAGGCGGTCTTCTCTTTGGCAACTTGGTTCGGGGTTCAGGAAGTCGCCTGCTTCAGGCGGACTGTTCCATTCGGTGACGCAGCTTGTGCGGTCTGGCGGCTTGGCGACCTCGCGGTCAGGCGGCCTGCAGATCGGCGGAGAAGAGCTAAGCATTGGAATAAGGGGTGAGTCCGCGCAGCTTGGGTTGCGGTCTGGCAACCTGGCGGACTGAGCGGACTCCACAGCAGTATCAGGCCAATATTACTCATCTCCAATGTCGACATCCTCCTCTTCCTTGCCGCTCTCCTCGCTCTCCTCCTCGTCGCTGCCACTACCACCGCTGCTGCTACTACTGCTGCTGCTAGAGCCCTACGACGATGAGGTAAGGCGATCTGGTGAGGTTGTCTCCTCGGCGAGCATCTCGAGGATAAGCTCGTCCACGGTGAACTGCTTCTCACGTTCGTCGAGTTTTCCACTGATCCTCAGCCTCGCAAGCACGACATTGCCCGCCGCACGGGCTATCTCGCGGTGGACTGACGACCTCTCCTCCCAAAGAACGCGGGATCTCTTGATTGCATAGTGATGGTTGTCCTCCGGCCACAGCTAAGGAGCAGAAGAACTCGCGCCAGCTTCTAAAACGGCCAGCCGAGATTCTATCTCGGCTGCATGGACTTGGGTTGCCTCCAGATCAGCCTGAGACTTGACGAGTTTCGCCTCGTACTCAGAAAGTTTCTTGGCGGTTCTTATCTCGGCAGCCTGAGACAAAGAATAGAATCAACAAAAAGAAGCCAAGTCTGGCAACATCAACATCGCGTGCAGGAGGCGACTTACCTCATAATCTCGCCAGCGGACAGACTCCATGCTGAGATCAATCGCCTTCTTGCTGACGTTCTTCAAGGCCTTGGTCGTCTGCATCAGCCTTCTCGCCGCGAAGTGGTTCAACTCAACGGCTCGTGTGAGTGAGCAAGATGCCTGCTAAGCGATTTTCGCCTCACAGAGGTCCAGCATCGACTCGGCGTCACCTCGCCCATACAACGCGTGGAGGACGGCGAATGCCTCCCCCTTGTACTCCCAGTCCGCCGACCAGGAGGGAAGGTTGGTGCTCAGCGTCACCAGGTGTTCGTCTGCCGACCACGTCACTAGCGGGCGACCATAGGCGTCCACCGCCTCTTGCCCCAAGTTGAAGTTGGGGTGGAAGTTGGGAAGGCGAGCATCCAGCGGCAGTGATTCTTGGTCGTCAGGTTGCGACGACGACACCTTCGCCTTTTTAGTTGCGAGGCCCGGCAACCTAGCCTTCTCCTTGCCCTTGACAAGTATTTTCTTCTCACCGACATCAGCCGGCGGGTTGGTCTCATGCAGTGAGGTGGCGACTTCCTTCGCCGGAGGGAGCGGTTTCTCCGGAAGATTGCACGACACTGAAAAATGTCGAGCGATATCAGTTTTAAGTTGCGGTTAGGGAAGCGAGTATGCAAACTATGATCCTCGCTAAGAACTTACCCTCCTTGGAATGAATCTCCAGCAATGTGTTGACATTTAGTCGCCAGAATATCACGTCAAACAGGCGACAACAGAACGACTCCACCAGCTGCTCGCGGACGCCCTCCAATATCGGCGGGAGGAAGGCGACATCGACATGTTGGTGCGGCCTTCCCAGGACGCCATCAAAATCGCCTTCGACGACGACTAGTAACTCGCTCCATCAGTGGAATTTATTTGCCGTTCCCACCAAGGTGCAGACGTGGCTGCTGAAGTACACCACACCCTCGGCAGTTGCAGCAAAGATAAAGATCTTGCGGAAGACGGAAAGGTCGAAGACGACCCTCTCCTCGCGCAAGTAGCAGAGGAACCCCATGATGATCGCGACACTGTTGGGGTTGATCTGCGCTGGGATGATTCCGAAGTAGCGCAGGATCTCGCAATACTCCGGCCATAGTGGAAGTCGCAAGCTGACGTCGAAGTGGCGGAGTGGCAGGACATCCGCACTTCCAGGGATGATATTCGCTGATGAGGTTCGCAGAACGCCAGCTGGTCGAACTTGCTCTCCAGCTCCATGTATGCGCGAGGAGCGGCGTGGCGATATTCGATGCCTGACAACCCAATGGCGTCGATGAAGGCCGCCCCTGGATTCGCCGACCGATCTGTCAAAAAAAGAAAGTCGTCGGATGAAAGAAATAGTGCCTAACCACCTAGAGGGGGGTGAATAGGTGTATTTTTTTTCTTTTGCTTTAAAGGCAGACAATCTGTTCTGAAATTTAAATAGCAATTGCAAATTCTACAGCTATCAACACAGCAATCACAGAAATAAACATTCACAGAGTGCACACAGATTTTATAGTGGTTCCCCAAGGTCTGGGTACATCCACTTTCCCCCTTCGCATATCTAGTAGTGTACTAGATTCGGCCTAACTTCTGCACTTATCCTCAGATCCTCAGATCTTACAGCTCAGAACCCCAAATAGGTTCCTACAACTCAGAGTGTCTCCACTCCTATAACTCAGGCAAGCTGCCCTACCTCAGCCTTCACCAAGGCCTACACTCAGAGAACACAGTCTCCTACAACTCAGACACAAAGCCCTACCACTCAGTCTTCAACAAGACCTACACTCAGAGAATAGATTCTCCTACACTCAGACTCAAAAGCCCTACCTCATCCTTTATAAGTTTAGGCTTACAACTCAGATCCCTTAGGATCCTACAGAAAATAATGTTTACAAAGTAATTAACCACAACCCAGATAGAGAGAGAAGAGTTGGTTGGCTTCTTGATGAGTTCTTGGAAGAACTTTGCAGAGATCAACCTCCCTTAGCTTTCTTCAAATCTTCTTGAATCTGAACTCAGTATGGTTGAATCTTCTGTGAAGTTGATCTTCAATCACCTTCTGACTTAAGATCCAGATATCAATCTGAATCTTTCTTTGTAGCCTGGTTCAGCAACTGCTCTTCTTAGATGAAGCTCTCTCTCTCCACCTTCTTCTAGATCTTCTGTCAAAAATCTTCTGTATAATTACTTCTCTCTTAGTTGTTGTTAGTTGGTTGTGATTGATCATCTCTTTCTGTTGAAGGAGAAAGCCTTTATATAGTCTTCCTCCATGGTAATCGGCTGATCTGATTTCTAACAACCTTCTGACAGCTTTGACAGTAGCAGTAGACCGGTTGAAATGGCAGCTGTCAAGTCATCCAGTCACTTCTTGAAATCACTGTCTCTGTCTGAAAGTGTGGAGACTGATCTTCATTATGTGTCGACACAAATAGACTAAGTGTCGACACAAGTGGACTATGTGTCGACACTAGCCTTGGTGGTGTCGACACAACTCCTTGTGTTGTTGTAACAGCTTCTCGACACTACTTCTTCTGAATGTGTCACTGATTCTGTGAGTCGACACAAGCCTTCTGTTGAATGTGTCGATACTGATTCTGTGTGTCGACACAAATACTTCTTCTTTAACACTTAGTTGAATTTTGTTGCGTGTCGACACATCTCCTTTGTGTCGACACAACTTCTTTTGTTGTTGATACTTACTGAGTGTCGACACATCTCCTTTGTGTCGACACAAATACTTCTTTTACTTTAACTTTGTTGAAGTTTGCTGAGTGTCGACACAGCCTCCTGGTGTCGACACATTTGATGTCGACTAAGCTTCTCTGGGTGTCGACACTGCCTCATGGTGTCGACACATTTGATGTCGACAATTCTTCACAGTGTGTCGACACTGCCTGTATGTGTCTACACATTTCTTCTGGTGTCGACTCTACCTTTCCTGGTGTCGACACAATCTACTCCAAGTGTCGACAGAGCTTTTCTCCAGTGTCGACACAAGCCTTCTTAAGTGTCGACACTGCTTCTCTAGGTGTCGACACATGGACTTAGAAATTTTTCTGCATGTCCTGCAATTACTTAACCTGCACATATAAACTCAAAACACATCAAATACACATTGATGCATATCATTGAGTAGGGTGAGGCTTCTTTAAATCTGGTACACATTTTCCGAAGTACCCAACAATCTCCCCATATTTGGAGAAGTCATAACCCTTAGTCAATGATATACATCATACATAATAAATACACAATATGATGTATAACAATTATATGACAGAGTAAATACTAAACAAAACATGTATAAACAATCTTCACAGAATAATAATGTAACAGATTGAACATCAAACAATGTTTTGTTACAACTCCCAATAGTTTCATTAATCAAAAGTTTACATGAATTTTAACACAAATGATTACAAAGTTGTAAACTTAAGAAAATCTAAACTAAGATTGCTCTGGCTCTTTGATGACAATGCCCTTGCCAGATTGAATTTTTGCCTGAACTGGAACATCTGTGTCATCAACTGGATTCTTGCCCTTTTGATCTTTCTTTTTCAGCTCTTCAGCCCTTATCTTTTGTCTTTCAAAATAATGATAAGGCTTAGGGAAATACTTGCTAGGCTCATGTGCATTAGGAGGTAGCTTCCCAAGTTTAGCCTTTCTTCTGTACTGAATTATAGCCTCTTGCCTGGCTTCATGTTTTCTCCACTCTTGTTCAGAATACCATTTACCCATCTCTAGAATATTGTCCTTTGCAGCTTTCCAAGCAGTCAGTATAATATTTCTAGAAATTGGGCTCCACTGTTCAAAATCAGGCCTTAACTCTGTCTGTTCTCTAAATCTCTTCTTAGATAATTAAGCTTCTTGCTCTTTCAAAACTTCCTCAGGCACAAGCTTATCTACTTTCTCTCAAAAATAATATTCTTATTACCCTTAGGAGGGCTGTACATAGATTGGACTTCTTGGTGAATCATTTCAAAATCTGCAGCAGGATAAATGACTTGAGCAACTTCAGCAGGCTCTCCTCCAAAAATAGCAGGGTGAATGTCAGATTCAGCCACATTATCATCATCACACAAGAGTGGATATCCAAGAGTGGCTCTGATGCTATTGGAAATCCATTTAGCATGATCAGATCCAGCTTTGACTAGTACTCTCTCCCCCTTTATGACTTCTCTAGCCACATGATCTCTACGATCATCCTTCTAAAACCTGATCTGTTCATCCATATAATTAACTCCATCTTTATAAAAACCCCTCAACTTCAGCAGCAGTCCAGATATAACCTTTTGAGAATCTGTAATAGCAGTTTTTACAACAGTTATGCCGGCCTGAAAATCCTTATCAAACTTTTCCTTATCAAACTTTGGCTTGGCTGTAGAATTATCAGCAGTTGGGGCAGTTGCAATTTTCTTTATTTCAGTAACAATTGCATTGTGAGAAGCAGTCAGATTATCATTCATCCTAATCTGATTTTCCAGGACATATCCTTGTTTGACTGTCATATCATCCACCTGTGTCTTTATCTTTTCTTGATGAGTGGCTAGGTAAACCACCGTATTACCTCCTTTATGAAAACAGTCAGTCATTTCCTTCTTATTTTGATTCACTTCAAATCTTATAGATTTTATGTCTTGAGTCAGATCAAATTGAAGTGATTTATGTCCTTCATCCATATATTTTTATAGAGCCTTCCTTTGCTCATCCATTTTGATCTGCAAAGCCACCAACAAAGAGCTGTAATCAGCTGTTGGGGTAGGTTGTGGAGCAATTGTTTGTAGTGCTTTCTTGTAGCTCTGACTCCTTATTTTGAAGACCATAAGCTTTCTTTTCTTGGCTCTAGCAGCTTCTTCATCTTTAGAAGCAGAAGTACTGGCAATGTCTACTCTATCTTTAGGACTATGAGGCAATTCCTTCTCAGTCCTTGGTAGCTCCTCATCATTCCTTGCAGTCTCCTCCTGAGATCTTACATGCTCCCCCTCAAGATCTACCTTCTCCCCCTCAAATACTGCTTTCTCTCCCACAAAAGCTGTCTGCTCCCCCTCAATATCAGTCTGTACCAAATCAGGGAACAACTCTTCTAGAGTAAACTCCTGTTGAGTAGGGACTGAAGAATTTCTTATCTTAGGAGCATTATCAGCAACTTATGTGTCTTCTATGACAACATCTTGTGGTTGACTATTTAACTGATTTTGCTGATTAACATCAAGTAAAGACTGAGTTAATACTTCATCCTCTATATGAAAAATTGACTGATTAACTTCATGTATTACCTTAAGGATTGTCTGAGTAGCCATTTCACTATCGAGGTGAGTTGGCACTTCCACATGTTGAGGCTCCCCCTGGAGTGGATCCAGGTGAATAGGGCTCGTAGATGGTTGCTCCCCCTGCCTCTGTGCATCTTCATTTCTTACTGGGGACCTTCCAGTACTATCACCTTCTTCCTCATTTGAACTGAAGACTACTTGCTCCTGTGAACTACTGGAGGATTCAGGAGCCACTATGGCTTTCTTCTTCTGTGGAGGAACTTCCTTCTCTGGAGTAGGCATGTCCTTTGTTAGCACCATATCCCACCTTGAGATAATCCTAACATCCATTCTCCTCATGTGATTTATCTTACAACCTGCAGCTTGGTTCATT
The DNA here is from genome assembly GCA_039583875.1 of Platanthera guangdongensis. Lineage (NCBI taxonomy): Eukaryota > Viridiplantae > Streptophyta > Magnoliopsida > Asparagales > Orchidaceae > Platanthera > Platanthera guangdongensis. The sequence continues at coordinate 147,260,626 of CM077165.1, forward strand.
ACTTATGAAATACTTCCAGCCAAGTACAAACTCATAATCCTACCCAGATTGGGCTTCTTGAGACTTTCCTTTATATTTTCAAACATCACAGTTGACCCATCAATTTTTAGTTTAAAAATGATTCTTGTCATTAGGTTGAACATGTGAGCTGATATTCTATCATGCCCACCTGGCTTGCTCAGAATCACCTTCCCAACTACTTCAGATAAAAACTTTCCTTACATGTTCATGCCTTTCCTGTTAAAAACCGATCCAATCTTCATGTTTGAATCTAGTCCACACCATTGCAGTGCCTCCCTTATCTTTGATGTAGGTACATCTTCTTCCTCTTTAGTTCTTGGTAGACGTAGAACTTTTCTTAGACTCTTCTGGGTGAGTTTTACTTTTTCTCCATGGACTATAGATCGAATTTTTAGTCAAGTGTGATCTAGGGTTGCTGCACTAAAGAATTTGAGTACTTCCTCTTTCCAAATCTTGATTGGCTCAGAAACTAAAAACTCCAACCCAGTCTTAGCTACTAGGGTTACAACACCTTGAATTTCTGGTTCCGCATCGTCAAAGGCATGTCGTACTAGCTCATAACCTTCATTGATGTTCTCTTCTAGCTTGGGCGCCATTAGGGTTTAGAGAAATCTTGAATTTAGATGAGAGAGATGTCGACACAAAGTCTTGGTCTCGAAACAATGGAAAGCGTGTCGACAAACAATGTAGAAGACCTATTTATACCTTTCTAAAAACGAAGGTGAAAAGGCGCAACAAAATACTCTAAATGTGTCGACACTGTTGAAAAGTGTCGACACAGACCACTTAAGTCTCGACAACAGTGTTGACTTTTATTTGTCGACACCAATTATGATGTGTCGACACTTATACATCTGCGTTCGATGATTAGTCGATACTTCACTCGACGAAAATAATGTTAAATCTAAGTGTCGACACCACCCTGGAAGTATCGACACCTACTCTGGATGTGTCGACACTTATTTCTCTGAAGTGTCGACACAGACTTTCTAGATGTGTCGACATCATTTCTCTGAAATGTCGACACCACTTCTCTGTGTCGACACAGACAACTCCTTGTGTCGACACTATTTTACTTAGCCAATTTTTATCAAACTATTCTAAGTTCAACATTCCTAATTCAATTTTGAACTTATTGAATTTAGTTTCATCAAGGGGCTTAGTAAACATATCAGCTATCTGATTATCTGTTTTAACATATTCTAGGGAAATGTCCTCTTTTTCTACATGTTCTCTAAGAAAATGGTATCTAATTTCTATGTGCTTAGTCTTACTATGTGAGACGGGATTATTAGCTATAGAAATTGCACTTGTAGAATCACAAAGTAAAGATGTTCTACTTACTTGAATACCATAGTCTACTAGTTGATGTTGAATCCACAAAAGTTGTGCACAGCAGCTTCCTGCAGCAACATATTCTGACTCAGCTGTGGAGATTGTCACACTGGTCTGCTTCTTATTGCTCCAAGACACTAGTCTTCCACCTAGAAATTGACAGGTGTCTGTAGTACTTTTTCTATCTTCCTTGCAACCTGCAAAATCTGCATCTGAATAACCTGTCAGTACAAAATCTCTATTCCTAGGGTACCAAAGGCCTAGATAAGGTGTGTCCTTAAGATATCTCAAAATTCTTTTTTACTGCAGTCAGATGAGATTCTTCAGAGCATGCTTGGTACCTAGCACAGACACATGTAGCATACATGATATCTGGTCTACTAGCAGTCAAATATAGAAGGGAGCCAACTATCCCTCTATACAAAGTTTCATCTACAGGTTTCCCTGCATCATCTTTGCTTAGAGACATACTTGATCACATAGGAGTTTTCATGGTAGTGGATGATTTCATATCATACTTCTTTATTAACTCTAGGGTGAACTTAGACTGGCATATGTACAAGCCATCTTCAGTCTGTCTTACTTGGAGTCCCAAGAAGAACTTAAGTTCCCCCATACTGCTCATTTCAAATTTTCCTTGCATAAGTTTTGCAAACTTTCTGCAAAGATTACTTTCAGTAGACCCAAATATTATGTCATCTACATATATTTGGACTAGGATAATCTTTCCTTTAGATTCCCTAAGGAATAGAGTCTTGTCTATTTTCCCGCTTGAGAATTTGTTCTCAATGAAAAAACTAGACAGAGTTTCATACCAAGCCCTTGGGGCTTGTTTTAACCCATACAATGCTTTCCTAAGTCTATAAACATAATTAGGTTTAAGAGGATCAACAAAACCTGAGGGCTGCTCTATATAGACTTCTTCCTTTAGATTTCTGTTTAGAAAAGCTGACTTTACATCCATTTGAAATACCTTGAACTATTGATATGTTGCATAAGCAAGGAACATTCTGATAGCTTCCAGTCTTGCTACTGGGGCAAAGGTTTGATCAAAATCAATACCTTCTTCCTGCCTATATCCTTTTGCAACAAGTCTTGCTTTATTCTTTACAATAATTTCATTCTCATCCAATTTGTTCCTAAAGATCCACTTAGTTCCAATGATATTGTGGTCCTTGGGTTTAGGAACTAGCTTCCAGACCTTGCATCTTTTGAACTGATTCAGCTCCTCTTGCATGACATCAATCCAATGAGGGTCTAGAACTAATTCTTCAAACTTATTTGGTTCTACTTGTGATAGGAAACTAGAGTAAAGAACTGTACTCAGATTCCTGCTTCTTGTTTGCACTCCTTGTCTTGGATCACCAATTATCTGATTGGCTGGATGATCCTTTAATTGTCTATTTGCTGGAGGTAGTCTATCTCCAGGTTGAACACCTCCAGCCTCTTCATTAAGCTGTACCTCTTGGTGTTCTTCAGTATCTAGAGAGTCTTGTACTCCCCCTGGACAACAGCCACCATTTTCCACTTCCTGAGTTGCAGTAGAACCTTCTGTAATGGTAAGCTTGTCCATCTTCTCATTTATACCTGTAGAGCTGCATGTACAACCCCGTATTCGCGAAAAGTGGACCCTAAACGAGGCGGACGCGTTTTTAAGCTTTTTGGAGATTTTGCACTCTCGGTGGCCAATTTTGGCTCTGGCTTGGAAATATACTAGTAGGGGGAAAAATTTTACCTCCCCCCCGGTGGCCCCTTCTTTGAGGCAGGTGCAACGAATTGGCAGGGGCGAGACTGGCCTGGGGCTGGGTCTCGCCCGCCCCGCGGGCAGGTGGAGGGGCGAGACCGGCCCGGGGCCGGGTCTCGCCCGCCCCGCGGGCAGGCGGGGGCGAGACCGGCCCGGGGCCGGGTCTCGCCCGCCCCGCGGGCAGGAGGGGGCGAGACCGGCCCGGGGCCGGGTCTCGCCTTCGCCCGCGGGCAGGTGGAGGGGCGAGACCGGCCCGGGGCTGGGTCTCGCCCGCCCCGCGGGCTGGTGGGGGCGAGACCGGCCCGGTGCTGGGTCTCGCCCGCCCCGCGGGGAGGAGGGGGAGAGACCGGCCCGGGGCCGGGTCTCGCCCGCCCCGCGGGCAGGAGGGGGCGAGACCGGCCCGGGGCCGGGTCTCGCCCGCCCCGCAGGCAGGTGGAGGGGCGAGACCGGCCCGGTGCCGGGTCTCGCCCGCCCCGCGGGCTGGTGGGGGCGAGACCGGCCCGGGGCCGGGTCTCGCCCGCCCCGCGGGTAGCTGGGGGCGAGACCGGCCCAGGGCCGGGTCTCGCCCGCCCTGCGGTTTTGCAAGTGGGCTCTCCCCATCCTTGGCCCCCTTTGGGCCTTGTCGTTACCGTTTTGCCCCCGGGATATTTTTACCTCTTTGCCCCCCGGCGTGGCGGTTTCCTATTGGCCCAAAGCTTATTTGCCTTGGGGGTGTTTCAGACATTATGGGTCATGCGTGTTAATAATAGTCCCACACCGCCAATCCGCTCTGGTTGATCTGTTTATATGGCAAGGCAACCCTCACCTGTTGAGCCGTTTTTCAGGTTGAGTTAGGCCAAACCTAACATGGTATCAAAGCGAGGTTTTCCATCCAGTTTCTGTCCGGTTCTGTCCGGTCCGCCCATGAGCTCTGTATCCCGGTTCCGTCCGGTCAATCCATGCTATGGGCGAGGGGGGATGTTAATAATAGTCCCACACCGCCAATCCGCTCTGGTCTGATCTGTTTATATGGCAAGGCAACCTCACCTGTTGAGCCGGTTTTTCAGGTTGAGTTAGGCCAAACCTAACAATGCGCTTGGGAAAAACTATAAATAGACCCCCTTGGGTGCCTTAGAGAGGGCCTTTCTTAGTTTTCTCCTCCCTCAGCTTCTTCTTAGTAGAGTGGAGAGAGCTCTTCAAGGCACCCTAGCTCGAGCATTGGCTAGGGAGGGGAAGAGCTCAGGTAGCCTTTCGGGTGTGAGGTGGGACCTCCGCGCTAGAGCCGAGGGTCTGTTCATAGTCTCCTAAGTCTCCGGTCTGTGGCGTTCTCTGGAGTGTAGTAGGTGTGAGGTCACCCCTTTCAGGGACCCCGAACTCCACAGGGACCAAGTTTTTGGTTTCAACATTTTGGTGTGGTGAGCGTGAAGAGTGACCAGCACAGCAGATCTCAGGAGAGAGTCATGACGGGAGGTCAGGGAGGTAGTGATGATCTCGGCGAGCTCCCTAGCTCAGGACCCTTTGTGGGGAGGCAAGAGTTCATGGCCTCCATCCAGGGTATCATGGAGATGCTGCGAAGCATTGCTCCTCAGGGTGGCAGCTCCACCCCGACCCCCCAGGAGCTAGCTCCCCCCCTCGACGAGTCGAATCCCAGGGGTCTAGGCGAGATGACCCCAGCGGGGGGAGAAGGAAGTGCACCAGGAAGAAGGCCAGGCAAGGAGAGGATGAGAGATGGGGCCGAGCGAGACCTCACTGGCCGGGAGTTGTTCTCTAGCCCGGCGAGTACCAACCTCCCAGGCGAGCAGGTCACGCGAGTGGAGGTGGCGAGACCACCTCTTAGGGGGTCACCCTTCAGCGAGCTGATCATCTCAGCTCCCGTTCCCGAGGGGTTCAGAGAGCCAGACATGGCTTACTATAGGGGGAAGGATGACCCCGTCCAGCATCTGTAGTGGTTCGAGGATGCCGTCTCCATCAGGCCGATGACGGATGCCTTCAAGTGTCGCCTCTTTGCGATCACGCTGAAGGAGAAGGCAAGGGACTGGTTCCATCAACTCCCTCTGAGGTCGATCTATGGGTTCAAGGACTTGAGCCGAAGCTTCCAGCTCCGCTTCTCCACCTCCAAGAAGCGGAAGAGGAGTCCTGAATCCATCTTCTTGATAAGGCAGGGGGCCGAGGAGTCGTTGGCCCGCTACGTTGATCGGTTCCAAGAGGAGATCCTGGAGGTCCAGGAGATGCCAGGGTATGCTCTCCAGATGGCCTTCACCGTTGGGCTGAAGGAGGGCTTCTTCAAGATGAGCTTGACCCGGAAGGCCCCCCTTTCCTTCGAAGAGCTGATGGAAAGGGCGGCTGAGGAGATAGCCATGGAGGTGGCCAACCCGGCATTTGTCACGAAGTTGGCAGAGCTAACGGAGACAGAGTCAAAGGAGCAAGGTGGCTCAAGGCATCAGGAAGGAAGAAGGAGGGAAGAGCGGAGAGCTCAGGAGGGACCGGAACCAGGTTGGAGGCAGCAGGGAGGACCCGTTCAGGGCCCGGGAAGAGGTTACGCCCAAGATGGGGGAAACTTCCATATGGGCCAAGGGAGGTTCAACTTCCAGAGGCAAGCCCCTAGGCAGCTCCTCCCCCCACCACAGCAAGCGATGGAGATTGGTCGAAGGGAGAGGAGGAACCACACGGGAAGGAGAAGAGTCAGAGTAGAGTTACCCTACTGTGAGTTCCACCAGGAGGAAGGCCACGCAACATCCACTTGCCCCGAATTTCTGGAGTTGAGAAGGACAAGAGCTCCAGCACCGCAACCTCATCAGCCTCAACAAGCGCAAGACCCGGTGCGGATTGAAGAAGTCCGACCCGAGGCAGCAGAGGAGAGATGTGAGGATAGGGTTGATGTGGGCACCTGAGGAAGGATCAGATGATTCGCGGGGAAGCGGGAGGTAAGAGAGAAGTGAATCGTCTCTTTATAATGAACTTAGCTTGCGTTGTATCAGCTATGATTAATGGTAGAAACCACCGAAAAATATTTATGGTCCATGGAAGAGCTCACTCCGAGATGGATTCCGCTGCCAGGCTCTCATCTAGCTGGCAGGGCAGGTTGATCTCTCGGAGGGTGGGAAGGTCTCACCTCGAGATGGATTCCGCTGCCAGGCTCTCACCTAGCTTGCAGGGCAGGTTGATCTCTCGGAGGGTGGGAAGGTCTCACCTCGAGATGGATTCTGCTGTCAGGCTCTCACCTAGCTGGCAGGGCAGCTTGATCTCTCGAAGGGTGGGAAGGTCTCACCTCGAGATGGATTCCGCTGTCAGGCTCTCACCTAGCTGGCAGGGCAGGTTGATCTCTCGGAGGGTGGGAAGGTTTCACTCCGAGATGGATTCCGCTGCCAGGCTCTCATCTAGCTGGCAGGGCAGGTTGATCTCTCGGAGGGTGGGAAGGTCTCGCTCCGAGATGGATTCTGCTGCCAGGCTCTCACTAGCTGGCAGGGCAGGTTGATCTCTCGTGGAGGCTAAGTCCCTTAGCTCCGAGATAGATTCCGCTGTCAGGCTCTCACTAGTTGGCAGGGCAGGTTGATCTCTCGCGGAGGCTAAGTCCTTTAGCTCCGAGATGGATTCCGCTGTCAGGCTCTCACTAGCTGACAGGGCAGGTTGATCTCTCGTGGAGGCTAAGTCCTTTAGCTCCGAGATGGATTCTGCTGTCAGGCTCTCACTAGCTGGCAGGGCAGGTTGATCTCTCATGGAAGCTAAGTCCCTTAGCTCCGAGATGGATTCCGCTGTCAGGATCTCACTAGCTGGCAGGGCAGGTTGATCTCTCGTGGAGGCCAAGTCCCTTAGCTCCGAGATGGATTCCGCTGTCAGGCTCTCACTAGCTGGCAGGGCAGGTTGATCTCTCGTGGAGGCTAAGTCCCTTAGCTCCGAGATAGATTCCGCTGTCAGGCTCTCACTAGCTGGCAGGGCAGGTTGATCTCTCGTGGAGGCTAAGTCCTTTAGCTCCGAGATGGATTCCGCTGTCAGGCTCTCACTAGCTGGCAGGGCAGGTTGATCTCTCGTGGAGGCTAAGTCCCTTAGCTCCGAGATGGATTCCGCTGTCAGGCTCTCACTAGCTGGCAGGGCAGGTTGATCTCTCGCGGAGGCCAAGTCCCTTAGCTCCGAGATGGATTCCGCTGTCAGGCTCTCACTAGCTGGCAGGGCAGGTTGATCTCTCGTGGAGGCTAAGTCCCTTAGCTCCGAGATGGATTCCGCTGTCAGGCTCTCACTAGCTGGCAGGGCAGGTTGATCTCTCGTGGAGGCTAAGTCCCTTAGCTCCGAGATGGATTCCGCTGTCAGGCTCTCACTAGCTGGCAGGGCAGGTTGATCTCTTATGGAAGCCCAAGTCCCTCCGCTCCGATAATGGTCCCGCTGCCAGGCTCCCACTAGCTGGCAGGGCCGGTGGTGCCCCTCGTGGAGCAAGTGTTTGCACCCCCGAGGCCGTCTCGTCTCCCAGGCTCCCATTAGCTGGCTTGACAGGTTGACCCCTCCAGAGTCGCGCGCAAAAAGTGCACTCCGCGAATACGTGGGGTTGGATGTTTCTTTCCGAGCTTGTGCCAACCTCGGAAAGAGCGGGGATTGTGTACAACCACGTATTCGCGAAGAGTGGACCCTAAACGAGGCGGACGCGTTTTTAAGCTTTTTGGAGATTTTGCACTCTCGGTGGCCAATTTTGGCTCTGGCTTGGAAATATACTAGTAGGGGGGAAAAATTTTACCTCCCCCCCGGTAGCCCCTTCTTTGAGGCAGGTACAACGAATTGGCAGGGGCGAGACTGGCCTGGGGCCGGGTCTCGCCCGCCCCGCGGGCAGGTGGAGGGGCGAGACCGGCCCAGGGCCGGGTCTCGCCCGCCCCGCGGGCAGGCGGGGGCGAGACTGGCCCGGGGCCGGGTCTCGCCCGCCCCGCGGGTAGGAGGGGGCGAGACCGGCCCGGGGTCGGGTCTCGCCCGCCCCGCAGGAAGGTGGAGGGGCGAGACCGGCCCGGGGCCGGGTCTCGCCCACCCCGCGGGCTGGTGGGGGCGAGACCGGCCCAGTGTCGGGTCTCGCCCGCCCCGCGGGCAGGAGGGGCGAGACCGGCCCGGGGCCGGGTCTCGCCCGCCCCGCGGGCAGGAGGGGGCGAGACCGGCCCGGGGCCGGGTCTCGCCCGCCCCGCAGGCAGGAGGAGGGGCGAGGCTGGCCCGGGGCCGGGTCTCGCCCGCCCCGCGGGCTGGTGGGGGCGAGACCGGCCCGGGGCCGGGTCTCGCCCGCCCCACGGGTAGCTGGGGGCGAGACCGGCCCGGGGCCGGGTCTCGCCCGCCCTGCGGTTTGGCAAGTGGGCTCTCCCCATCCTTGGCCCCCTTTGGGCCTTGTCGTTACCGTTTTGCCCCCGGGATGTTTTTACCTCTTTGCCCCCCGGCGTGGCGGTTTCCTATTGGCCCAAGGCTTATTTGCCTTGGGGGCATTTCAGACATTATGGGTCATGCGCTTGGGAAAAACTATAAATAGACCCCCTTGGGTGCCTTAGAGAGGGGCCTTTCTTATTTTTCTCCTCCTTCAGCTTCTTCTTGGTAGAGTGGAGAGAGCTCTTCAAGGCACCCTAGCTCGAGCATTGGCTAGGGAGGGGAAGAGCTCAGGTAGCCTTCCGGGTGTGAGGTGCGACCTCCGCGCTAGAGCCGAAGGTCTGTTCATAGTCTCCTAAGTCTCCGGTCCGTGGCATTCTCTCGAGTGTAGTAGGTGTGAGGTCACCCCTTTCAGGGACCCCGAACTCCACAAGGACCAAGTTTTTGGTTTCAACACTGCATACACTACTTGACAACTCACTGTTAATCAGTCTTGTTTCATCAAAGACTACATGTATAGACTCTTCTACAACTTGAGTAATCAAGTTGTAGACCCTATAAGCCTTACTATTGTTGTTGTACCCAACAAAGATCCCCTCTTGGGATTTGGCAGCAAACTTGGTTAGATAAGACTTGCCATTGTTAAGTATATAGCACTTGCAACCAAAGATCCGGAAATAGGACAAATTTGGTTTTCTGCCTTTCACAATCTCATAGGGAGTCTTTTTGTGGCACTTGGTGATAGTAGCCCTATTGATTACATGACATGCAATGTTTACTGCCTCAGCCCAGAAATATTCTGGGAGAGAAGTGTCACTCAATAGAGTTCTACCAGCCTCTATCAATGTTCTATTCTTCCTTTTCAGCAATACCATTTTGCTGAGGTGTTCTAGGTGAGGAAAATTCTTGAAATATCCCAAATTCTTCACATAGCTTTGTCATACTTTCAGACTGAAATTCAGTACCATGGTCACTTCTGATTTTGACCATTGTACTGTCCAACTCATTCTGAATTTGTTTAACAAAACTATATAAGAAAATTGGTGTTTCAGATTTTTGTCTTAGGAAGAACACCCAGGAATATCTAGAATAGTCATCTACTACCATAAATGTGTTGACCTTCGTGCCTAGACTGTGAACTGGCATAGGATCAAAAAGATCCATATGCAAGAGGTATAGACACCTCACTGAATCCTTATTTTCAAGGCTATGAAAGGCGGATTTGGTCTGCTTGGCTTTTTGACAAGCTGAGCATATCTCATCTTTTATACACTTAACTTGAGGATCATTCCTCACTAACGCTTTTCTAAAGAGTTGGCCAATTGTCTTGTAATTAAGATGGGCCAGCCTCTTGTACCATTTAACACAATGTGAGACTCTCTCATCAGCTACAAGACAAATAGGAGAAACATTGTTCTCACACACAAAGTCAAGACAATAAACATTCCTCTTCCTATATCCTGTCAAAATGATCTTTTGATCATTTGACCTTTTGATATGACAACCATTCTTGACAAATGAGATATCATATCCTAAATCACTAAGCTGACTTATGCTAATGAGGTTATGTTTCAAACCCTTCACATAGGCCACTTCAGTGATAGTAATCTGGTTACTAGAAATGTTACCAAAGCCTTTGATGATTTCTTTCTCTGCACTACCAAAGGTAACTTTAGGACCATCCTTGATAGGTGTGTAGTCCTTCAACAACCCCCTTGTTCCAGTCATGTGTCTGGAACATCTACTGTCCAAGTACCATATTGGGGCATGGCCACTTGGACTCACCTGCAATAAAGACTAGTTAACCTTAGAACCCAAATGAGTTTTGGGTCCTTGGTTCAAGTTAGCCTGAAATCTAATAAATTTGCATGTAGGTCTTCTCACAGGCAGACTGTTATTCTCCTTGACACTAGAATTGTGCCAATAATCTATGACAAAGTGGTCTACCTTGCCACAATACCAACACTCAAACCTGTTGTACCTTTGTTTAGGTACATCCCTAGCTGAATTATTTACAGCAGGCTTCTTGTTTTGTGCTGGGGCTTTGCCTTTAGATTTGGACCTAGCAGTCCAGACAGGTTTTTTAAATACTAATCCAGCCTTACCCTTTTAAGGTACAAACTCATCTATCAAGGGTAAAACAGATTTAGGTTTAGAAAAGCTAGCCACAATCTCTTTCTCTTTTTGAAGTCTAACCTCCAGATTTCTAATTTGATCATTCTTGAATGTGATTGTGCCCATTTGAATAACAGTTATGTTTTTCAATCTGGCAATCTCATTCAGTTTTTGATCTAACTTCTCTGAATCTACTACATCTAACTTAAGATTAGCAATCTCCTTTGCCTGAGTTTTGGCCAAGGTTTTGCTTTTCTTCAAGGCCTGCAACAAGTCTCTATATTCATCAATTAACTGATGAATATCTCCTTCAGATTCAGACCCACCCACATCACTTGATGTAGATGTATCTGACTCTGACTTAGTACTATAAATTGAACTAGAAGAACAACTTTGTACCTTACTTGGTCCAGGCTGATCCTGGCTCTTATCTCCTTCATATATAGCCATCAGTCCCTTGCACTGATGGTCATCATGCTCATAAATTGAGTTCATTAGCTGCATGAACTCATCTTCTTACTCTTCAGCAAATAATCCAATGTAGGCTTCAGCTTCTGATTCTGTTTCTGAAGATGACTGATCTGTCAGACTCTTGTCTTTCTTAGCAACAAAGGACTTTTTATTTTTGCTCTTAAACTGAGTCTTCTTTTTGTCAGCTGACTCCTTCCTCTTTTCAGGACAGTCAGCCACTACATATCCCTGTCTATTGTAGCAATAGCATACAATCTTTGAAGATGTATCTTTGCTTGGCTTGGACCTGCTTCTGTCATTCCTGAATGACTTTCTCTTCTGATAGTAGTCATCTTTTGGCTGAGAAGTGGAAGGCTTAGACCTCCACTGCTTCTTCTTTAAAAATCTTTGAAAGTGCCTAGTAAAAGCAGCAAAGTCTTCATCACTTTCACTGCTTTCAGAACTCCTTCTATCTGAATTATCTGTGACAGCCTCAGCAATTATTTTAGGTGGAGATGGAGACTTGATTCTATACTTCTTAGTGGCTTCAGTCTTGAAGGCCACAGACTTTTCCTTGTGCTCCACTCTAGTGTTCTTCTCTTCCTCCTTTCTAACCATTAACTGCATCTCATAAGATAGCAGTTTACCAAACAAAGTTGGAGGAGGTATATCAGCAAGTTTGGCCACCTCCCTAAGGGCACAAATCTTGGTGTCCCAGTCCTTAGTCAGGGATCTTAAGAACTTGTCATTCAGCTCATAGTTGCTGAAGTCTCTTCCATAGGACATCAACTCATAAACAATCATATAGAACTTCTTGTAACATTCTGTAATGCTATCAGACTTTCCTTGTCTGAAGCTTTCATATTCCTGATTTAACATTGACTTCCTATCTTGTCTTACTTCCTCTGATCCCTCCATATACACTATTAATGTGTCCCACATTTTTTTAGAGGTTTTACAATGAATTAAGTTCTGAAATGTTGAATCATCAATGACACTAACAATTATATTCTAGGCTCTCTTGTCCATAGTGGCCAGGATGATTTCATCTTTAGTCATTTCAGAAAAGTCATTGGGAGTTTTCTGATTTGCATCCAGAATGGATGTCTTCATTGGCACATATGAGCCTTTTTTGACTGTAATATATATTCTTGGGTCAGAAGCTTCCATAAAGAGTCTGACCCCCTCTTTCCATATATCAAATATCTCTTTTCTACATATTGGCAATTTCATTGACCCCAACTCTTTGTGATTCTCACTAGAACCCATTTTCATGATTCTTTATTGATTCTTAAATCTGCCTTAAGGATCTCACTCTGACTGTTAAGTCCTTTCTTGAGTAACCTCCCTCTGATACCACTTGAAAGAAATAATGCCTAACCACCTAGAGGGGGGTGAATAAGTGTATTTTTTCTTTTGTTTAAAGACAAACAATCTGTTTTGAAATTGAAACAGCAATTGCAAATTCTACAGCTATCAGCACAGCAATCACATAAATAAACATTCACAGAGTGCACATAGATTTTATAGTGGTTCCCCAAGGTCTGGGTATATCCACTTTCCCCCTTCGTCTATCTAGTAGTGTACTAGATTCAGCCTAACTTCTGCACTTCTCCTCAGATCCTCAGATCTTACAGCTCAGAACCCCAAATAGGTTCCTACCACTCAGAGTGTCCCCACTCCTACAACTCAGACAAGCTGCCCTACCTCAGCCTTCACCAAGGCCTACACTCAGAGAACACAGTCTCCTACAACTCAGGCACAAAGCCCTACCACTCAGTCTTCAACAAGACCTACACTCAGAGAATAGATTCTCCTACACTCAAGCTCAAAAGCCATACCTCAGCCTTTATAAGTTTAGGCTTACAACTCAGATCCCTGAGGATCATACAGAAAATAATATTTACAAAGTAATTAACCACAACCCAGATAGAGAGAGAAGGGTTGGCTGGCTTCTTGATGAGTTCTTGGAAGAACTTTGCAGAGATCAACCTCCCTTAGCTTTCTTCAAAGCTTCTTGAATCTGAACTTAGTAGGGTTGAATATTCTGTGAAGTTAATCTTCAATCACCTTCTGACTTAAGATCCAGATATCAATCTGAATCTTTCTTTGCAGTCTGGTTCAGTAACTGCTCTTCTTAGATGGAGCTCTCTCTCTCTCCACCTTCTTCTAGATCTTCTGTCGAAAATCTTCTGTATAATTACTTCTCTCTTAGTTGTTGTTAGTTGGTTGTGATTGATCATCTCTTTCTATTGAAGGAGAAATCATTTATATAGTCTTCCTCCATGGTAACCGGCTGATCCGGTTTCTAACAACCTTCTGACAGCTTTGATAGTAGCAGTAGACCGGTTGAAATGGCAACTGTCAAGTCATCCAGTCACTTCTTGAAATCACTGTCTCTGTCTGAAAGTGTCGAGACTGATCTTCATTATGTGTCGACACAAATAGACTAAGTGTCGACACAAGTGGACTATGTGTTGACACTAGCCTTGGTGGTGTCGACACAACTCCTTGTGTTTTTGTAACAGCTTCTCGACACTGCTTCTTCTGAATGTGTCGACACTGATTCTGTGAGTCGACACAATCCTTCTATTGAATGTGTCGACACTGATTCTGTGTGTCGACACAAATACTTCTTCTTTAACACTTAGTTGAATTCTGTTGTGTGTCGACACATCTCCTTTATGTCGATACAACTTCTTTTGTTGTTGATACTTGCTGAGTGTCGACACATCTCCTTTGTGTCGACACAAATATTTCTTTTACTTTAACTTTGTTGAAGCTTGCTGAGTGTCGACACAGCCTCCTGGTGTCGACACATTAGATGTCGACTAAGCTTCTCTGGGTGTCGACATTGCCTCCTGGTGTCGACACATTTGATGTCGACAATTCTTCACAATGTGTCGACACTGCATGTATGTGTCGACACATTTCTTCTGGTGTCGACTCTGCCTTTTCTGGTGTCGACACAATCTACTCCAAGTGTCGACACAGCTTTTCTCCAGTGTCGACACAAGCCTTCTTAAGTGTCGACACTGTTTCTCTAGGTGTCGACACATGAACTTAGAAATTTTTCTGCATGTCCTGCAATTACTTTACCTGCACATATAAACTCAAAACACATCAAATACACCTTGATGCATATCATTGAGTAGGGTGAGGCTTCTTCAAATCTGGTACACATTTTCCAATGTACCCAACACCGGATTAGGATTGGGACACTTAGCCGCCAAATGCAACATCAGTAATGACATGTACCGCGGCGAGGAGACCTAGATCGGCAAGGAGAGGATCTGCGAATTGGCTCATCTCGTCGGCTCGAAGATGGCCCGCCAGCGCGCTCGGCCGCCTTGCCTTGCCCATATCCCCCATGTCTAGAATTCGCAACTCTCAGCAGGAAGTAGCACGACCGCGGCTTGGCCAGCTTGCCGACCACAGGCTGCGATGGAGTCTGGGGCAGCGACAAACTCGCCGGTTGCTGAGGGTTCTTCAGCGGAGGAGGCAGAGGAACTCGCATCGTGGCAACTTGGGAAGGCGCGACAAGAAGCAACGACAGTGGCAAAGATGTAGTTACCGACGGGATGGTTGCGACATTCGGAAGAGGCGGCGATGGGGGCAGCGCAGAACTCGTCGCGGGCAGCGCAGAACTCTTCGCGGGCATCGTAAATCTCGCCGCGGGCAGCGCAGAACTCGCTGTGGGCAGCGCAAAATCTCGTGCGGAGACGGACGAGGACTTACTCACCGGAAGATCCTTGCTCATCGGCGGAACCTTCTTTGGCAAAGGATCCTTTGGCAACGGATCCTTGCTCGCCGGGGTCACCTTCCTTGGCGGAGGATTCTTCAGCGATAGTTCCTTGCTCGCCGCAGGAACTGAGGCCTCAGGTGTCCTCTTGGCGCCGACATGGATCCGTACTGTGCGCGCGGTCTTTACTGGTCTCTCGGCTGAGAGGTGTTGAAGTATTAGACCGGGCGGCCTTGCGGTCTTGTCTAGCAGTTTGTTGACCGAGCGGTCTGGCGGTCTCCTCTGGTGCTTGGAAACCGGGCGGTCTATCAGACTCACATTGCGGCTTGTTCTTATCCTGTTGGAGTTGCCGTGCGGTTAACTCATCTGTCTAACCGCGCGGCCTGTGCGGTCTCCTTTATTTCTAGCCGCTCTGCCCTGTACATGTTTAGTCCCACATTGTTTGTTTATACTCTCTCATATCTCTTCCATTCTATATAAGGGAGGTCATACCTTTGTAAATGATATCTTTTTTGGATAATAAAATTTCAATTATTCAAAAGTCTATCTGTTTGTTCTTGCATGTTCGCTACTTTCTACATGGTATCAGAGGACACAGTCTTTTCCTCCTAATTGTGTGCGCTCTCTGATTCTCGCGGCTTGTTTTCTGCTTTCCGTGACATGTCTTCGTGGCTTGCCTTCTCTTCTGTCCGCTGCCCTGTTCGCGCGGCTTATTTCTGTCTGCTGCCCTGTTCGCGCGGCTTGCTTCTCCTTGGTTCTCTTCTCCTGCTGCTATTCGTCGTCGCGACCTGTTTCGTTGTCGTCGCGCACCTGGTTCCTTCTTGCCTCTCCGACTTCCTAGTCGTTGCGGCCTGTTTCTGTTCGCCCGGCTTGCGACTTGTTGTTGTCGCTGCTTCTTGCTTCCTCTTCTCTTCTCTTCGCTCGGCCTTTTCAGTCCGCGCGACCTCTTCCCCACTATGCCTTTGACTGCTTTCTAGCCGCTTGTGTTCGCGCGGCTTCTTCCTTTTTTATCCGTTGCGGTTTCTTGCTGTGTTCTATGACTACTTCCGGTCTCACCACCCCCGTTATCTCCACCACTCCTGCAGCTCCTTCTCCACCTCCTCCTTCGGGCAACCTTGGCACCCTTTCTAAGCTTGTTGGCTCCAACTATCCCGATTGGAGCGTTTCTTTCACTTTTCTCCTTCGTTCTCAGCGCAAGCATCATCACCTCATCGATGACCCTCCTCCTCGTAACTCTCCTGAGTTTGATGACTGAGATGCGAGTGATGCTCTTGTCCGCACCTGGCTGGCCAACAGCCTTTCTGATGAGTACCTTCCCGTCATTCTCCATGATGAGACGGTCAAGGTCGCATGGCTTCACCTCGCTGCTCTCTATTCGAAGTGGGGGCAGACGTCCCGCATTTATACTCTCTATGCGGACCTCTTCGCCCGCCCTTCCATGTCTCCTGCTGCGGCTTATCAACAGGTTCAGGCTCTTGGTGCTGAAATCCTCCAGAATCGCCCCTTCTCCGCGGACTTGGCCGAATAGCACAAACACTTTCAAGAACTCCTGGTTGTTTGTTATCTTCTCCGTCTTCCCGATTCCTATGATCTGATCCGCCAGCAGATCTTGGGTGAGGCGGAATCTCCCACTTTGGATGCCACCGCAGCTCGCATTGCCGCTGTTACTTCGCTGATCCAGCGGCCTCTGTTGGCCTCACCCCCTTCCCAGGACTCCTTTGCTCACCCAGCTCAGAGGGGGGACCAAGTGGCCGCGGCCACTCTGGCGGACGTGGTTCATCCCGGTTCCTCTGCTCTCACTGTGGTCATACCGGCCATTCTGTTGACCGCTGCTGGCAGAAACATCCTCATCTTCGCCCTTTCGGTGATGCTCCTTCTTCGGCCTCCGCCTCTTCTCGGCCGTCTGCCTCTGTGGCCACGACGTCAGGTAGTGCCCACGTCGTTACCCAAGGTAAATGGCTGATTGACTCCGGTGCTACAAATCATATGACTGGCAACCCTCATTGCTTCTCCCGTCTTGAGACACAAGACCGCTTACCCCCGATTCGTGTGGCGGATGGTTCACCGTCCCCGGTTCATGGGACGAGCATGGTTCAACTCACCCCATCGCTTTGCTTGGAGGACACCCTCTATGTCCCGAAGTTCCCGTGCAATTTATTATCAGTTACTACTTTATGCCGACAACTTCAGTGCTCCGTCTTATTCACTCCAACTACTTGTTCTTTTCAGGACCCGAGAACCCAGCGGACAATTGCTATTGGGACTGAGAGCGGCGGCCTCTACTTCCTTGACGATGTTTCCGCTCTGTCCGCCTACTCCTCTTCTACAGATCTCCTTCAGTGGCATCTTTGCCTTGGACATCCTCCTCCTCGGATTCTTCGACAGCTTCTGCCCCACTTACCCCCTACCAGTTCTCCGCTCAACTGTGATGTGTGTCAGCTTGACAAACATCATCGCTCTTCCTTCCCACCAAATCAAGGTTGTGGCTCCTCTCGCCCGTTTGATCTTATTCATTCTGATGTCCGGGGTCCGGCTCCTACCCTCACTGTTGGTCGGGGTAGTTCCTATTTTGTCACTTTTATAGATGATTTTTCACGATGTACCTGGACGTGTATCTAATAAAAGATCGCTCTGAACTCTTTTCTGTTTGACAATCATTTTATTTTATGATTCAGACTCAATTTGCAATTTCTATTAAAGTTTTACGTTCTGATAATGTCAAGGAATATCTTAATCATGAGTTCTCCTCTTTCTTTCACCAACATGACCTTCTTCATCAAACGACTTGTGTTTACACCTCCCAGCAGAATGGGGTGGCGGAGCGTAAAAACCGTCACCTGCTTGATGTTGCTCGTACTCTCATGACGCAGATGCAGGTCCCTCGGTCCTACTGGGGCTACGCTGTGCTCCTCGCCTGATATCTCATCAATCGCCTTCTCTCCACAGTTCTCCACGGCCAGACCCCCTTCTCCATTCTCTACCCCCACAAGGAACCTTTTCCTCTCCCTCTCCGTGTCTTTGGCTGTACGGCCTTTATTCATGCTCCCTCCGCTACCCGCGACAAGCTTTCCCCCCGTTCCACCAAGTGTGTCTTTTTGGGGTACTCTACCACTCAAAAAGGCTATTGCTGTTTTGACCCCCTTCTCCGCAAGCAGTTTGTCTCCGCGGATGTGACTTTTTTCGAGAATGCTTCCTATTTCTCTCCTACCTCTTCTCTTCCTTCTGATCACTCCTTATTCATTCGCAAAACGGCCTCAGGACTGGTGGTTTTGGCAGTATATGTGGATGATATTCTTCTTACTGGTGATGACCGAGATGGGGTGGACTTGACGAAAAAGCACCTCCATCAACACTTGGTCACGAAGGATATGGGCTCCCCGAAATACTTTTTGGGGATAGAAATCTCTCGGAAACTTGACTCGTTGGTTCTCTCCCAACGGAAGTATGCCCTTGATCTTCTACAAGAAGCAGGATTGACAGGTGCCAAATCGGCTCGGTTTCCCATGGCTATTGGAGAAGACAAAACGTGGACGGATGACTCACCTCTTCTATCTAATGTCACAAGGTACAGACGTTTGGTAGGCAAACTCATCTATCTCACGATGACTAGACCCGATATCGCCTATGCTATAGGCAAGGTCAATCAGTTTATGCAAGCTCCCAGGGAGTGCCATCTTCAGTCTGCACTGAAGATTTTAGAGTATATCAAAGCAGCACCAGGCAAAGGGTTAATCTTTTAGTAGAATGGTCATCTGAGGGTTGAGGCCTACTCAGATTCAAGTTACGCGGATGACAAAGGCGATCGTAAATCCACATCAGGTTTTTGTACCTTTGTTGGAGGTAATCTTGTGAGTTGGAAGAGCAAGAAACAATCTGTTGTCTCCAGATCCAGTGCAGAAGCCGAATACCGGAGTATGACATCAACCACGTGTGAGTTAAAGTGGTTGCGGGCTCTCATGCTTGACCTGGGCGAGGTCTATGACTATCCTCTCCCTATGTTCTGTGACAACAAGGTCGCTATATACATATCTAGAAATCCGGTCTTCCATGAGAGAACAAAGCATACAGAGGTTGACTGTCACTTCATTCGGGAAGAGATTTTGAAGAAACAGATTTGTACTTCATTTGTCACCTCTGACAAGAAATTGGCAGATATCTTCACCAAGCCAGTCTTTACTTCCTCTTCCACATTTGTGACAAGCTGGGCATGATTGATATCTATGCTCCAGCTTGAGGGGGAGTGTTGAAGTATTAGACCGGGCGGCCTTGCGATCTTGTCTGGCGGTTTGTTGACCGAACGGTCTGGCGGTCTCCTCTGGTGCTTGGAGACCGGGCGGTCTATCAGACTCACATTGCAGCTTGTTCTTATCCTGCTGGAGTTGCCGTGCGGTTAACCCATCTGTCTAACCGCGCGGCCTGTGCGGTCTCCTTTATTTCTAGCCGCTCTGCCCTGTACATGTTTAGTCTTACATTGTTTGTTTATACTCTCTCATATCTCCTCCATTTTATATAAGGGAGGTCATACCTTTGTAAATGATATCTTTTTTGGATAATAAAATTTCAATTATTCAAAAGTCTATCTGTTTGTTCTTGCATGTTTGCTACTTTCTACAAGAGGGTAAGCAGTGGTGCGGAGTTCAGCGGGGTGATATTTAGAACAGCGTCAGCACCCCCCCGGTGGGGAATCTACGAGTATCAAAGCAAAGTCAGCGAGAAGTGGTAACGACCATCAATGTAGGAAAGAGTATCTCGACAATATGACAACCTGGCAGGTCGACGACTTCAACCTGCTGCGGCACTAAAGTGGAGGCGATTCCCGGGGCCAGAGTGGAGGCGAGTTCCAGGATGTTGAGCGAGCCGAGGAGGCTCTCATCAGGGAAGGCGACATTGGGGATGTCGTCAAGCCCCAGGTCGCTAAGCAGTCGCTGCGTGCAGGATTGCTAGTGGAAGCTGTGACTTGCTCATGAGGTGGCGGCGAGTCAACCACGTCAGAGGCGAGCTTCTTCTTGGGTTTCTTGGTCTTTTTCATGTTTAGGGGGGTAAGTCGGCGACGACGTCTTCCTCGCACGGCGTTTTTGGCTTAGCAATGCCGAGAACACCAGTCAGCGCAGCGAGGCTGTCATGACGAAATTTTGCGGTGTCCGACATTATGCGCGAGTTCTGAAAATCCGGATGAAGAATCAGGCCCCCCTATTTATAGAGATCGGCAAGCAGTTACAAGAGGCGAGCAACCCAGATACTCGGCACAGCAGCTCGCCGAATAAGTGTTGGATGTTTCTTTCCGAGCTCCTATGTCGCTCAGAAAGAGCGGGGATTGTGTACAACCTGTATTCGTCGAGGATGGGTCCTTCCACAGCCGGGTCAGCAAAAGTCAAGGTCAACGAGTCAGGACATAAGTCAAAGGCAGCATACAAGATCGCGGAAGGCCCGAGCGAGTATAGGCGAGCTCCCCTTGCATACTCGCCAGGTAGGCGACTAGGCGAGATACTCGCCCATCCCGTGCGAGTTCCTCTGGAAGTCGCCTACTCACCCGGGGGTGGGGTATAAATATGACCCCCCCCCCCCCCCCTCCTTGGATTTGCCTATAAATGGGACCCTAGGGGTACAATGTGAGACACTTGAAATTCTCGGCAGGATACTCGCGCGCTTCATTTTCGAGATACTAGCTCAGTTTTTGGATTCCTCTTCCTTATAGAGCAAGTCACGACCTTGCGATTTTGCCAGCTAGATTCCCTCATACCTAATTCAGTCATCTTTGGTTGAGAAGGGGCTGCTCCTTTCGAGCATCCGGGTACGTGGTGAGACCTTCCTGCCGCAACATCTGGGGTCCTGTTTGACCAGATTTTTCGTTCTAGTCACCCTAGCCGTCTGATCTAGCTTCTGAGCGGGTAACCTTAGGTGGCTTTGGTCCGAATTTTGAGGTTAGGATTTTTCCTGGCTTCAACAACGTTGATGGATGTTGTGAATAATTTTGTTGAGATTATATTAGCCAGCATGACACGTGTGTGTGGGACCGCATGTTTGGGCTTTCCCCATCGCGTTCCTGGTCTGGGTGTTGACCCCGGTGGGCCCCCCTTGTGTGGCGGAATATCCCCGCGGTCATGTGGTTGGGGTTAATCCCACACCGCCTGCAGACTTCTCCCCTTTGTGTTCATGTACCCCGCCACCCTTCATCTCAATACCTGGGTTTTGAGATGAACTAATGGGTTGGCGGGTTCTAACTTGGTATCAGAGGGAGGTTGTCATGCTGCGGGGGTGTGTTGAGATTATATTAGCCAGCATGACACGTGTGTGTGGGACCGCATGTTTGGGCTTTCCCCATCGCGTTCCTGGTCTGGGTGTTGACCCCGGTGGGCCCCCCTTGTGTGGCGGAATATCCCCGCGGTCATGTGGTTGGGGTTAATCCCACACCGCCTGCAGACTTCTCCCCTTTGTGTTCATGTACCCCGCCACCCTTCATCTCAATACCTGGGTTTTGAGATGAACTAATGGGTTGGCGGGTTCTAACTTGGTATCAGAGGAGGTTGTCATGCTGCGGGGGTGTGTTGAGATTATATTAGCCAGCATGACACGTGTGTGTGGGACCGCATGTTTGGGCTTTCCCCATCGCGTTCCTGGTCTGGGTGTTGACCCCGGTGGGCCCCCCTTGTGTGGCGGAATATCCCCGCGGTCATGTGGTTGGGGTTAATCCCACACCGCCTGCAGACTTCTCCCCTTTGTGTTCATGTACCCCGCCACCCTTCATCTCAATACCTGGGTTTTGAGATGAACTAATGGGTTGGCGGGTTCTAACTTGGTCAGAGGGAGGTTGTCATGCTGCGGGGGTGTGTTGAGATTATATTAGCCAGCATGACACGTGTGTGTGGGACCGCATGTTTGGGCTTTCCCCATCGCGTTCCTGGTCTGGGTGTTGACCCCGGTGGGCCCCCCTTGTGTGGCGGAATATCCCCGCGGTCATGTGGTTGGGGTTAATCCCACACCGCCTGCAGACTTCTCCCCTTTGTGTTCATGTACCCCGCCACCCTTCATCTCAATACCTGGGTTTTGAGATGAACTAATGGGTTGGCGGGTTCTAACTTGGTCAGAGGGAGTTGTCATGCTGCGGGGGTGTGTTGAGATTATATTAGCCAGCATGACACGTGTGTGTGGGACCGCATGTTTGGGCTTTCCCCATCGCGTTCCTGGTCTGGGTGTTGACCCCGGTGGGCCCCCCTTGTGTGGCGGAATATCCCCGCGGTCATGTGGTTGGGGTTAATCCCACACCGCCTGCAGACTTCTCCCCTTTGTGTTCATGTACCCCGCCACCCTTCATCTCAATACCTGGGTTTTGAGATGAACTAATGGGTTGGCGGGTTCTAACTTGGTATCAGAGGGAGGTTCCGATCCTCCGACCTGTGGGTTATGGGCCCACCACGCTTCCGCTGCGCCACTTTAACCCAACCACATGACCGCGGGGATATTCCGCCACACAAGGGGGGCCCACCGGGGTCAACACCCAGACCAGGAACGCGATGGGGAAAGCCCAAACATGCGGTCCCACACACACGTGTCATGCTGGCTAATATAATCTCAACACACCCCCGCAGCATGACAACCTCCTCTGATACCAAGTTAGAACCCGCCAACCCATTAGTTCATCTCAAAACCCAGGTATTGAGATGAAGGGTGGCGGGGTACATGAACACAAAGGGGAGAAGTCTGCAGGCGGTGTGGGATTAACCCCAACCACATGACCGCGGGGATATTCCGCCACACAAGGGGGGCCCACCGGGGTCAACACCCAGACCAGGAACGCGATGGGGAAAGCCCAAACATGCGGTCCCACACACACGTGTCATGCTGGCTAATATAATCTCAACAAATTTTATGGGAAGCTTTGTGCCACGCTCCTCCGTGGATGGCGCCCACTCTACAACGACCTCCTAGATTGATCCTGTCTTCGCTCCTCCTCGGGCCTAGATCTTGAATGAGATCTACCTAGGCAGGGGCTGCCTTCCTCTTGCCTTCTTCGCCACCCCGAGGGAATGAAACCCGAGACCTTCCATAGATAGTAGTAAGTACTCGATCTTCAAAGTTTTTTTTGCTATGATGAACCACGAGTCCTCCCGTGCCACTTAGCCAAAAGTAGTCTCCAAACCCTCGGGCGCCATGCAAAAAAATGTGGGCAAACGTCCCCTCGCACTACACTCAGGCATCAGCTTCAAGCACTCACTCCTGATGGAAATCGCAAAATCAACATGTCGTGTCAAACACACGCGTTCAAGCAAGGGGGCATGAAAAATAAAGCGCTCGCGATTTGACAGGACACCTAAGGCTCAAACAAGAGAACAACTCGTTGATGCCCCTAGAGACATATCTGTAGCTGGAAGCAAGTTATAAGGCTAAGTCACGCCTACAACAATAAGGGCAATACACTAACAAAAGAGAGTAACTGTGTGCACGACACGAATGTAATCGAGTACTCCTCTGACATCAACACCACCTTTTGAGGCACCTCATATTCAAGGGATGGAATGCCCCCGCATCCTTCACACATCACAGAGCCTCTCGCTAAGAGCAAGACAGAGCGCAATGACACGCTCGTCACGGTCCTCACAAACCTACCCTTGCGACGTCATCTCGGGGCCCCCGTAGCCATCCATCACCGCACTGCTCCAAGGACCTAGGACTCTCTGTGTTCCACAATCACGAAAGCTCACATCACTTTGACATCCTAAGACACATGCCATCAACAGACTCCGCCTTAAAAGGCTCTGTCCCAACTTTTGATAAGAACAGACTTCAAGCCCTTCTATGCTTGCACGCGAGAACGAACACCAAGTCCTTCTCGGTCTTCTAGTATAAACCGACCGAATAGTTCTTCCACATCACCAAGATAAGGGGACAGAGCGCCCCTTCACATTGCGTCCATGTGTTTGTCCCTCGCACTAAGACATAGAGGCAACCGTCAAGCTAACAAACATCGTCGTACTCACACATTCATACAATGGGGAATGTGAAAAGCAACACACTTCTGCACCAACACAACACACAAGATAGATATGAGGTAGAGAGGATGTTCCTGTAGGGTGCCACAAGCATCACATAGCAAGAAAGGGCGATGCGCGAGCAACTAATCACAAGAATTACCGTCTAAGCATCAGTTGCAAAACCTTCAACGAGTGGTTTCAAGATATTAACACACACATTAAGGCCTAACTAAGGGGGCACTTCACGTCACAAATTTTAAAAAACATGTGATGCGTATATGTTGAAATGATCTCAAGTCTATAACCCCCAAGACAAAATAATCGAGGCTAAAAATTTCTGTGCTTGTCGCTTTGCGGATCATGACCCTTTAAAATTTGAGGGCATTTGATGGGGTTCCCCTTGAAGTTTCCGAGTAAAACCGGTAGGATTTCGACTGAAATACCCAAGCAATGCGACCCGATTGAGCCCTAAAAGATGGGGAAGAACCATGCACAAACGCACTTACGCTTCTCCCTTGCGCGACCCATAAGCATGTGTGGCACATTAGCGCATGTAGATCCTAAGCGCGCACGACCCAAAAGCATGCGTTGACCATAAGCGCATGCGGCCCATCACGGCCGGCCCATAAGCGCAACCGGCCTTGCACTGACACTCTTGCCCGGGCACGCATCGATCATGCTAGTGCGCGGGAGCGCAGCGTAAGAGCTAGCGCGCGTGCGCGCGTTGGCGGCGGCAGCCGCCTCCGACTGCCTTTGAGGCCTCCGGCCGCTGCAGCCTCCGCCACCGTCACCACACAACCTGCCCGAGCTGCTTGTCATTACTGCTGAATTTTCATTGACTATCTGCGTGCCGGTCCGACTCCGAACTAATGCGGTCTGATTCTCTGGACCGGTGGAAAACCAGGTGTCTCGCATGAATATCATATAAAAAGGTAAAAACACAATTCGGTTAAACATTCATTTATCGATTTTATCTCTATTTTTTAAAAAATTTATATTTAATTTTCTTTTATTTTTAAAAATAGGCAAATTAGCTAATTCAGTCCCGAACTTTTATTCACACTAACATTTAAATCCCCAACTTTTTTTTTAAAAGAATTTAGTCCCCAATTTTTCACAACTTTTGATTGAAGTCCCAAAAGAAACGCCGTTACCTTTCCGTCACTGAAATCTCTAGCTCTGTTACTCTCGCAAGGCTAATAGTTCTCCCCCAAGCACAAATGATGACAGAGATGATGACGCCAAAGATAATAGACTTGATTATGGAGCTAATCAGGCCTTAGGAGCGACGAGCATGAGGGGCAAGCTATGAGCCATCGTCGTTCTGAACAGAAATCATAAAGAATTCTTCTTTGAAAGCATTGTCGTGGAAGTCTTGGCCTGTGGAGCCGTCCTCTGCACCTGCGATTCCTGGGTCCAAACCCTCAAGGATAAGCTTAACAAGAGGATTTTCCTTGATAACAATATAATTAGCAACATATAATGATGAATTTGTGGCCGATTAGAAGAGATAGTCACAGTTATATTGGTTTACTGTATCCGCAATTGCCTTTTGAGGGAGAGAGCTGAAGAATACAGGCGGGGATGGGAAGGGGCAGAGAAAACTCTGAGAGAAGCCTTGCTTGCTTATCGCCACCGCAGGTGGGATGTTTGTGGTGACCGCTTGCTGCATCGATGCTGCTCATCAAGGTCGCATGTGGGAGAGCTTAGCGTTTTCGCTCCAGCTCTGATTTTCTATCAGCGAAGTTAACATAAAGGCAAACGAAAAAGGAGGAGAAAAGTAATAAGGATTGCTTTCGGACTTGAATCAAAGAAATAGAAATGTTAGAAACCAGAATCTCCAAAAAAGAATCTTTAGGACTAAAGTATTTAAGCAATTTAAGTTTGGGGACTGAAATGAGTATTTTGCCTTAAAAATATGCTTTCACTGTACAACCTTGGGCTCGCGGAAGACATCTCTAGAAGGAGTGTTGAGTTAGGGGGGAGAGGGGAGAAAGGACAGCAGGGGCGAGTGGGACCATAGGGTCAACTCGCTGGTATCCTAAGAAGGGGCAGAATATGATTCGCGAGACGGGAACAACGTGACGGCGAGACGGCTCTCGCGACACGCGCTGGCCCTTTATGGCGAGACACATCTCGCAAGGCGGGAGACTAGCGAGACGAGTAGATAGGCTCGTCACGCCCGCAGGCTACTTTCTCACTCGCCATATGAGGAAAAAGTGTTTTTACTTTCCTACCCCCAGTAGAGAATTTTACTCTTTTACCCCAGATAATTTTACACTTTTGCCCTGTGTGGTCTGCATATAACCCTTCAGAACAACGAAGTTTGGGTGTTGGCAGACACAACCCAGGGTATCTTGGTAATTTCAGGTCGTTTCAGTTTGGTTATTGGCATGTCAAACTCAGATACCTATAAATAGACCGATAAGGTGCTTTGAAAAATTGTTGAACCCTTTTTTATCTTCTTCCTCCAAGTCACATAGCTCAGCACTGGCTAGGGAGCGGAAGAACTTCTGATTCTTTCGGGTAAAAGGTGAGACCTCCAAGCTGAGGCCTTCAGTCTGTTTCTGATCCTGAGACTCACGTCGAGAGGGTGGTTCGAGAAAAGTAGGCGTGAGCTGCAACTTCAAGTCCGAACTTTAGGTGAGGCTGGGTCACTAGCTTCAACATTCACCTCCTCATGTAGTCAGTCCACTACATGCCAAAAAATTGTTTTCACCCCGCCGTTCGAAAACCGAGCAGACTATTTCACTCAGAGATTTACAAGAAAAAGGAGCGTCGTCGTTGTACAACCCCGTATTCTCCCCCCTGTATAGTTTTAAGCTTTTTGGAGATTTTGCACTCTCGGTGGCCAATTTTGGCTCTAGCTTGGAAACATACTTGTAGGGGGAGGAAAAATTGGCCTGCCCCCAGTGGTTCCTTTTTTCTTTGGGGGAGGGGGGAAGTGCGACAAGTTGGCAGGCACCCGCCCCGCCCAGCCTTGCGGTTAGGCGGGGGGCGAGACCGGCCTGGCCCGGGTTCTCGCCCCGCCTCACGATTAGGCGGGGGGGGGGGGGAGACCGGCCTGGCCCGGGTTCTGACCCTGCCTCGCGGTTAGGCGGGGGCGAGACCGGCCTGGCCCGGGTTCTCGCCCCGCCTCGTGGTTAGGCGGGGGCGAGACCGGCCTGGCCCGGGTTCTCGCCCCGCCTCACGGTTAGGCGGGGGCGAGACCGGCCTTACCCGGGTTCTCGCCCCGCCTCGCGGTTAGGCGGGGGCGAGATCGGCCTGGCCCGGGTTCTCGCCCTACCCCCCTACGGTTTTACCGTTCTGCCCCCCGGCGTGGCTGTTTTATATTGACCCAAGGTATATTGGGCATAAGGGTTTTTCGGTCATTTTGGTGCATGAGATTTGGAAAACTATAAATAGACCCCTTGGGTGCCTCTAGAGAAGGACTTTTCTTGCTTCCTCCTCCCTTAGCTTCTTCTTGGTAGAGTAGAGAGAGCTCCTCCAAGGCACCCTAGCTCGAGCATTGGCTAGGGAGGGGAAGTGCTCAGGTAGCGTTCCGAGTGTGAGGTGAGACCTCCGCACTAGATCCGAGGGTCTGTTCCCAGCTTCTTGATCCTTTGGTCCGTGACGTTCTCTTGAGTGTAGTAGGTGTGAGGTCACCCCTTCCAGGGACCCCGAACTCCACATAGGCCATTTTTGGCTTCAACACTTTGGTGCGGTGAGCGTGGAGAGTGACCATCACAGAAGATCTCGAGAGAGTGTCATGACGGGAGGTCAGGGAGGTGGTGATGATCTCGGCGAGCCCCCCAGCCCAGGACCCTTTGTTAGGAGGCAGGAGTTCATGACCTCCATCCAAGGTATCATGGAGATGCTGCGAAGCATTGCTCCTCAGGGTGGCGGCTCCACCCCGACCCCCCATGAGTTAGCTCCCCCTCTCGACGAGCCGACTCCCAGGGGTCTAGGCGAGATGACCCAGCGGGGGGGGGGGGGGAGAAGAAAGTGTAACAGGAAGAAGGCTAGGGAAGGAGAGGATGGGAGATGGGGTCGAGCGAGACCTCACTGGTCGAGAGCTATTCTCTAGCCCGGCGAGTGCCAACCTCCCAGGCGAGCAGGTCACGCGAGTGGACCATGAGAGACCCCCCCTCAGGGGGTCACCCTTCAGCGAGTTGATCATCTCAGCTCCCGTTCCCGAGGGGTTCAGAGAGCCAGACATGGCTTACTATACCGGGAAGGATGACCCCGTCCAGCATCTGCAGTGGTTCGAGGATGTCGTCTCCATCAGGCCGACGACAAACGCCTTTAAGTGTCGCCTCTTTGCGATCACGTTGAAGGAGAAGGCAAGGGACATGTTCCATCAACTCCCTCCGAGGTCGATCCATGAGTTCGAGGACTTGAGCCGGAGCTTCCAGCTTCGCTTCTCCACCTCCAAGAAGCGGAAGAGGAGTCCCGAGTCCATCTTCCTGATAAGGCAGGGGGCCATGGAGTCGCTGGCCCGTTACGTAGACAGGTTCCAAGAGGAGATCCTGGAGGTCCAGGAGATGCCAGGGTATGCTCTCCAAATAGCCTTCACCGTTGGGCTGAAGGAGGGCTTCTTCAAGATGAGCTTGACCCGGAAGGCCCCCCTTTCCTTCGAGGAGCTGATGAAAAGGGCGGCGGAGGAGATTGCCATGGAGGCAGCCAACCTGTCATTCGTCAAGAAGTTGGCAAAGCTAACAGAGATGGAGTCGAAGGAGCAAGGTGGCTCGAGACCTCATGAAGGAAGAAGGAGAGAGGAGCGGAGAGCTCAGGAGGGTCCGGAACCAGGTTGGGGGCAGCAGGGAGGACCCGTTCAGGGCCCGGGAAGAGGTTACGCTCAAGATGGGGGAAACTTCCATGGGGGCCAAGGTAGGTTCAATTTCCAGAGGCAAGCCCCAAGATATCTCCTCCCCCCGCCCCAGCAAGCCTTGACGATAGGTGGAGGGGGAAGAGGAAACAGGAGAGAACACCCAGCCCGCCAAAGGAGGGGAGGAGCGCTACCGTACTGTGACTTCCACCAGGTGGAGGGGCACGTCACGGCTACCTGCCCCAAGTTTCTGGAAGTGAGGGGGGCGAGAGGCCCTGCCCAGCCGCAACCGCCGGTACAGGTTGTGGTGGTTCTACCCAGAGAAGGGGGGATGACGTGTGTGAGGACCGAGCCGATGTCGGACCCCGAGGTTGAATAGTTGTGATCCATGGTGGGGTAGGGATCGAATCCACTCGGAAGGCAAGTCTCCATGTGATGTACCGATGGAGCGTCGCCTCAATATCCCAGACCCCGCCCCAGGAGGAGAAGATCACCTTCTCGGTGAAGGACCTGTCGGATCATGAGGATCCATTCTGCGATGAGCTGGTCATCCAGACGACCATCGAGGGCTACACCGTCTCCCGGATCTTGGTTGACAACGGGAGCTCCGTCAACGTCATTTTCAAGAACGTGTTTGACGAGATTAAGGCAGAGTCAAGGAGAGTGTTGGCCTCGGACGGACCCCTGTTCGGATTTCCAGGGGAGAGGAAGGAGGTTGAAGGTGGAGTGGGACTCCAAGTTAAATTGGGGGGAGTCTCAATGAACTGTCGGTTCGTCATCGTTGACGCTCCAAGCAGCTACAATTATTGCCATCTTCGGAAGGCCCCTCATTAGTGCCTTCCGTTGCGTGCCGTCTTCTTTCCACCAATGCCTCAAGTTCAGCTCAGGAGGGATCCAGGTCAGAGTCAAGGGAGACTCCAGGATGACAAGGCAGTGCTACGTCACGGCCGTCAACACCATCTCTTGGTTGGCGAGGGCGGAGGAGATGGAGAGGAATATGGAGAGCTTGAGCAAGATGAAGGTTTCCAAGGGGAAGGATGACGACGATCATGCCCAGACCCCGTGAGAAAACCTCGCCCCGGCTGAGTCATGTATGTTCCTTATGTTGTAATGAGTCCAGCCCACGACCAGCTGAGTCGGGGGGGTCATGTAACCCATCTTTTTTCCCCGTTTGAGGATGTTGGATTTGGTAGAGTTCAAGTGACATGCCTGGTTCCCCACCCCCGAGAAGATCTCCTCAGCCAGGCTCTCATTAGCTGGTTGGGTCGAATGTGCCTCGGGGAGATCAAGTCCCCACTCCCGAGAGGATCTCCTCAGCCAGGCTCCTACTAGCTGGTTGGGTCGAATGTGCCTCGGGGAGATCAAGTCCCCACCCCCGAGAGGATCTCCTCAGCCAGACTCCTGTTGAAATTTGTGAAGTGGAAGTGGGTGACGGGACAGGCCGCGCGGCCTGTGGCGGACAGCCTTGGCGGACTGGGCGGACTGCGGTTTGCGGCCTGGTGAAAAGTCTGGTGGAAGCCGGCTGTGTTGAGCGGGTTGTTGCATGGAGTCCGCGGTTTGGTGCGGCCTGGTATCTGCGGATAGAGAGGCTTGCGGACTGGTGCATTGCTCAGTGGCCGCGGGTGCAAGCTTGCGCTGTTGGCGGGTTGGTTCGAGTTCGCGGGAAGCCTTGCGGATTGGAGTGTCCGCGGTGAGGGCTGTTGCGGACTGGGTTTAGAGCTTGGCTGAGGCCTTGTCGAGCTCTGGTGGCACAGCAGGTGTCTTGCTGTGGAGACCGGTTGGCGGACTGGTGTTTGGAGTCCGGGAGGAAGCTACTGCGTTGGACAAGTGCGAGGAGCTCGCGGACTGGTTGCGGTCTGTGCTAGGGTGTTTGGCGGACGAGAACTTGTGTCCGCCATGCTCGCATTATTCCTTGATGGTTTTGGACTTGGTCATACCTTGTGCCAAGTTCATGGTGTCCGCCGTATCCGCCGAGTCCGCTGTGACCGGGCGGTCTGTTGCTAGCTGCCTTTGGTCGTGGACTTGTGGCGGATTGAGGTGTGGGTCTTGCGGATTGCCTCGGGTTGGTGCAGACAGCCATTGAAGGGGGTTGCTGTCCTGCAGTGGTTGGAGCTTTGCGGGCTGATGCCTTGTCCGCTTAGCTCAGGCGGACTGGAGAGGGTTCGTCATTGGTTGCCTTGCTCCTGGCGGTTTCCCTTGGTGACCGGCTAAGTCCTCGCGGACTGAGCGAACGGTCGTTTGTGTTCGCGCGGACTGGGGCGGTGTCGCTATCTCTTGGGCGGTGACCACACTCCTCACCTGGCCTATAAATAGGACCCCCCTGGCACATCTACAGTAACCGAAGTAACGTGAGTGAACAGTAAATTGGGTTGGGCGAAGTGCTGCGGTCTGTGATTTCCAGTCCGCGCGGATTGTTTCAGGCTGACGGTTTGTTGTGTGCAGGTCGCGCGGATAACTTCAAGGAGCCAGGAGCTTGGCTTTGACTTCAGTCAGTGCTTGGAAGTGTGCGGTCTCTGCGGACTCAGCAGGAGGTCGCTCTGCGGCTTGTCAGTTCTGTTTCATCTTTGCCAGCTTCAATAACCTGTCCGCCGGCTTCAGGCGGGTAGGGGTGTTCCTCAGTTCGGGTTCAGCAGGAGGCGAATAACGGTGTGTCCGCGCGGCCTCGCGGTCTCGGCGGACTCTGTGGTATTCGGTGGATTGCAGCATAGCTTGGGCGAGCTCAGCGGTCTCGGCGGTCTTGGCGACCTCGCGGTCTCGGCGAACTCCGGCTTCTGTCCGCCCGGCTTGTTGTTTGGTTCTTTCTGTTCACAGCTGTAATACTAGCGAAATCATGTCTCGCTATGTATGCCTCGGATTGTAAAGAAGTGAATGCATAATAAGACCTTCTTGTGCTTCCATTGTATTGTTGGGTGAAACCTCTAGTCCTTGGGTTTTCCGCAGGTTCAGCGTGCGAACTGGGTAGTTCCGAAGATATTAATTTGGTGTTTGGACTATCTTGCTGACCACGTTGAGAAAATTTAACATGGTATCAGAGCGAAGTTCCTGAGGTCTCGGAGGTTCAGTTGCGTGAGCGGAAGTCAGCCAGTGTTGTTACTCAGTGATTGAGTGGTGATCAACCTGTGTTGTTGCTCGGAGCTGCTGAAGGGTACCAACAGGTGGTTGCAATGGAAGGAAGCTTAGCAAGAGGTCTGGGCATTGAACTCTTAACGCCGACTAACTACAAGAAGTGGAAGTCGTGCATGAAAAGTTATCTTCTTGGCGAGGAGCTGTGGGAAGTCGTCGGTGGAGACGATAGACAGGAAGTTACTGCTGCTTTCGGTACTGCTGAGCAGGTGAGGCTCTGGAGAAGAACTAATGCTAAGGCGGAGTTCATTCTGAAGAGAGCTGTCTCTCCGGAACTGTTTGATCACATCATTGGATGTGAGTCGGTTGCTGATATTTGGACAACCATTGATGAGTTGTTCAATAGGAAGAATGTGGCGCGGCTGCAGTTCCTGGAGAATGAGTTGGCCAGGGCAACTCAGGGAGACCTTTCCATCTCCAAATACTTCTTAAAGATGAAGAGCTTGTGTGCTGAGCTGTCGGCACTGGATCCTGATGAGCCTATCTCTGAGGCAAAGATGAAAAGGCACATTATCCGCGGCTTGCGAAAGGAGTATGTGGCCTTTGTTACATCTATTCAAGGGTGGGCTACTCAGCCGTCTCTGCTGGAGCTGGTGAATCTGCTTGCCTCGCAGGAGAGCTTAGCAAGGCAGATGGCTGGAGTGAACCTGAATCAGGAAGGCAGCGAGGCTCTCTTCTCAGGCAAGAAGAAGGGATGGGAAGGGAAGAAGAAGAAGAAGGTGCAGGCCGCTGGTGAGAAGGAGACTTCAACTTCGTATCCGCCGGAGAGGAGCAATGCTCCTAAGGACTGGAAGAAGAATCTGAAGTGCTACCGGTGTCATCAGCGAGGGCACTTCAAGCGGGACTGCAAGGTCAAACTGTAGTCCTGGGCATGCTGCGGGAAAGGAGGAAGCTTGCTCGCGAAGTGAAGAAGCAGAATGGGGAGGAGCTTTCATGACGGGCACTTGTGTCCGGGCCTTATCTGCTGAGGACTTCAACAGCGAGTGGATCGTCGACTCCGGGTGTGGTCATCACCTCACCGGAGATAAGTCGAAGTTCACCTCCATGCAGGCTTACTCAGGTAATGAAGCTATTATCACTGCTGATAATACTGTTTATGCAGTAGAGAAGGAGGGGGTCGTGTCTTTGGGTAGTGATCAGGGGCCACTCACGTTAAGAAGTGTGTATCACGTACCGGGCATGAAGAAGAACCTCTTCTCGGTGACCAACGCGGTGGACGCTGGGTATCACGTTCTGTTTGGGCCAACAGACGTGAGGTTCCTTCACAACGTATCAGCGGTGAAGGCTGATGTTGCTCATGTTGGGAGGAGGGTGAAGAACTTGTTTGTTCTTTCCACCAGTGCTTATGTTGATAAAATGAGGGCCAATGATAGTGCGGCTATCTGGCATGAGAGGCTGGGGCATGTTGGCATGGACAAGCTGAAGGCGATGGCTAGTAGAAGTCTGGTGAGGGGGTTGCCGATGTTGTCCTCCTTTGGTGATGGGCATGTTTGTGCGGGCTGTCAATATGGTAAGGCACATCGCCTTCCATTTGATAAATCACAAACAAGGAGCAAGAAACCATTGGAGTGTATTCATGACGACCTGATGAGACCGACTGTTACAGCCAGCCTTGGTGGAAGCAAATACATGCTTGTCTTGGTTGATGACTACTCAAGGTATACTTGGGTGTACTTCTTAAAGGAGAAGTCGGAAGCCTTCCGTTTGTTCGTGGAGTTCAAGGAGTTGGTAGAAGGCCGGCTTGGCTTGCGGATTAAGAAGTTTAGAACTGATAATGGGGGTGAATTTGTTTCCTCCGAGTTTTCTAACTTCTGCAGGAAGCACGGGATCCAACGAGAGCTTACTTGTTCTCACACTCCACAACAAAATGGGGTAGCGGAGCGGAAGATCCGTCATTTGACGGAAACCTGCAAATGCTGGCTGCATGCGAAAGATATCTCAAGGTCCTTTTGGGCGGAGGGAATGTCTTGTGCTGCTTATGTCATCAACCGGATGCCACTCAGTCCTATCATCATGAAGACTCCTGTTGAGCTGTTGCTGAAGGAGAAACCAAGTGTTGGACACCTTCGGGTGTTCGGTTCAACTTGCTATGTGCATGTCCCGGATGCTACACGGACAAAGCTGGATGCGAAGGCAAGGAAACTTGTCTTTGTTGGCTACGATGAGCGGAAGAAGGGATGGAAATGCATGGACCCTGTGACGAAGAAGTTCGTGGTGTCAAGAGACGTTGTCTTTGACGAACTGACGTCATATGGAGGTGGCTCGGTGGAGCTAACCAGAAGTAGCAAGGTTGATGAAGCACCGGTGGTGGCTGCTGAAGGCTTGGAAGAGGAGCTTGCTGTGTCACCAGCAGCTCCTGTTGCTTCGAACTCCGAGGCTGAGCCTTCTGGCTCAGGAAGCAGGGGGAGCACTGCTCAATGCTTGCCCCAGGTAGGAGTGGAGCCTGAAGAAGCAACGGAAGCCGTGAGCAAGGAGCCATGTCTTCGGAGATCGAAGAGGGTGGTTAAGCCACCGGCTCGGTACTGTGAAGGGAATGCAGTGAGCTTTGTCTCCTGCTTCTTTGCAGGTCCTCTGGATGAGCGAGAGCCTGCAAACTTCAACGAGGCCACTGGAGTGAAGGAGTGGGAAGGTGCCATGAAGGAAGAGATTGATGCTCTGAAGAAGAATGAAACCTGGGACCTTGTGCCCAAGGTTGATGACATTACTCCGGTTACTTGCAAGTGGGTGTATAAGTTGAAGAAGAAGGTTGATGGGAGCATTGATCGTTTCAAGGCTCGCCTGGTCGCTAGAGGATTCTCACAACAGTATGGAGAAGACTATGAGGAGACTTTCAGTCCAGTTGCGAAGATGACATCTGTAAGAGTGGTGATCGCCT
Organism: Platanthera guangdongensis; assembly: GCA_039583875.1. Taxonomy (NCBI): domain Eukaryota; kingdom Viridiplantae; phylum Streptophyta; class Magnoliopsida; order Asparagales; family Orchidaceae; genus Platanthera; species Platanthera guangdongensis. Next base: position 147,295,108 of record CM077165.1, read on the forward strand.
TGGCTGCTAGCAAGGGATGGAGGTTGTGGCAACTCGATGTGAAAAATGCTTTTCTTTACGGAGAGATTGACAAGGACATCTTCATGGATCAGCCGCTTGGTTTTGTCTCTGAAAAGCATCCGGACTATGTCTGCAAACTCAGGAAGGCTCTCTACGGGTTGAAGCAAGCTCCAAGAGCGTGGTATGGGAAGATTGCAGAGTACCTGCAATTCTGTGGATACTTTGCTTCTAACTCGGATTCTAGCTTGTTCGTCAAGAAGAAGGGAGAGGTAAGAGTCTTGGTCCTACTGTATGTGGATGACGTGATCATCACAGGGAATTCGGAGGAGGAAGTAGCAAGGCTCAGGGCTGAGCTTGCTATACGCTTTGAAATGAAGGACTTGGGAGAGTTGCATCACTTTCTCGGTCTGGAAGTGGAGAGGAAGGAGTGCGGGATTCTCATTAGCCAGAAGGGATATGCTGATCGTATTGTGAAGCGGTTCGGCATGGGCGAAGGGAAGAAGTGCTCTACTCCACTGGAATCAGGGCTGAAGCTTCGACGAGATGAGGGAAGGGTGCTTAATGATCCCTTGGTGTTCAGGGCTCTTGTTGGGAGCTTGATCTATCTGACGATTACAAGGCCGGATATAGCTTATGCGGTTGGCCGAGTAAGTCGATATATGGCTGAACCAAGGAAATCTCATCTGGTGGCGGCGAAGGGAATTTTGAAGTATGTCAAAGTGACTTCTGAGATGGGACTCCTCTATGGAAGGGATGCGGAGTTTGCGTTGCTCGGGTACACGGATGCTGACTATGGCGGTGATTCGGATGATCGGAGGTCTACTTCAGGTTATGTGTTCACTTGCGGTTCAGCTAGCATCTCGTGGTGTAGCAAGAAGCAGGACTCGGTGTCGGTTTCAACCACGGAGGCGGAGTATAAGGCTTCGGCCTTGGCTGCTCGGGAAGCCGTTTGGTTGAGGAGACTTATAGAGGATGTCCATGAAGAAGTGCAAGGGCCAACTTTACTCCGGGGTGACAATGAGAGTGCTCTCAAACTGGTTAACAATCCAGTGTGTCACGCCAGGACCAAGCATATAGAGATTGATCACCATTTCATCAGGGAGAAGGTGTTGGAAGGATCTCTGCTGGTCGGGCATGTTCGGAGTGAAGATAATCTTGCTGACATCTTCACGAAGCCGCTGTCGAAGGGGCCTTTTGAACGCTTGCGCAGCTTGCTGGGCTTGGTCACCACTTCTCACTTCAAGGGGGAGTGTTGAAATTTGTGAAGTGGAAGTGGGTGACGGGACAGGCCGCGCGGCCTGTGGCGGACAGCCTTGGCGGACTGGGCGGACTGGGCGGACTGCGGTTTGCGGCCTGGTGAAAAGTCTGGTGGAAGCCGGCTGTGTTGAGCGGGTTGTTGCATGGAGTCTGCGGTTTGGTGCGGCCTGGTATCTGCGGATAGAGAGGCTTGCGGACTGGTGCATTGCTCAGTGGCCGCGGGTGCAAGCTTGCGCTGTTGGCGGGTTGGTTCGAGTTCGCGGGAAGCCTTGCGGACTGGAGTGTCCGCGGTGAGGGCTGTTGCGGACTGGGTTTAGAGCTTGGCTGAGGCCTTGTCGAGCTCTGGTGGCACAGCAGGTGTCTTGCTGTGGAGACCGGTTGGCGGACTGGTGTTTGGAGTCCGGGAGGAAGCTACTGCGTTGGACAAGTGCGAGGAGCTCACAGACTGGTTGCGGTCTGTGCTAGGGTGTTTGGTGGACGAGAACTTGTGTCCGCCATGCTCGCATTATTCCTTGATGGTTTTGGACTTGGTCACACCTTGTGCCAAGTTCATGGTGTCCGCCGTATCCGCCGAGTCCGCTGTGACCGGGCGGTCTGTTGCTAGCTGCCTTTGGTCGTGGACTTGTGGCGGATTGAGGTGTGGGTCTTGCGGACTGCCTCGGGTTGGTGCGGACAGCCATTGAAGGGGGTTGCTGTCCTGCAGTGGTTGGAGCTTTGCGGGCTGATGCCTTGGCCGCTTAGCTCAGGCGGACTGGAGAGGGTTCGTCATTGGTTGCCTTGCTCCTGGCGGTTTCCCTTGGTGACCGGCTAAGTCCTCGCGGACTGAGCGGACGGTCGTTTGTGTTCGCGCGGACTGGGGCGGTGTCGCTATCTCTTGGGCGGTGACCACACTCCTCACCTGGCCTATAAATAGGACCCCCCTGGCACATCTACAGTAACCGAAGTAACGTGAGTGAACAGTAAATTGGGTTGGGCGAAGTGCTGCGGTCTGTGATTTCCAGTCCGCGCGGATTGTTTCAGGCTGACGGTTTGCTGTGTGCAGGTCGCGCAGATAACTTCAAGGAGCCAGGAGCTTGGCTTTGACTTCGGTCAGTGCTTGGAAGTGTGCGGTCTCTGCGGACTCAGCAGGAGGTCGCTCTGCGGCTTGTCAGTTCTGTTTCATCTTTGCCAGCTTCAATAACCTGTCCGCCGGCTTCAGGCGGGTAGGGGTGTTCCTCAGTTCGGGTTCAGCAGGAGGCGAATAACGGTGTGTCCGCGCGGCCTCGCGGTCTCGGCGGACTCCGTGGTATTCGGCGGATTGCAGCATAGCTTGGGCGAGCTCAGCGGTCTCGGCGGTCTTGGCGACCTCGCGGTCTCGGCGGACTCCGGGTTCTGTCCGCCCGGCTTGTTGTTTGGTTCTTTCTGTTTACAGCTGTAATACTAGCGAAATCATGTCTCGCTATGTATGTCACAGATTGTAAAGAAGTGAATGCATAATAAGACCTTCTTGTGCTTCCATTGTATTGTTGGGTGAAACCTCTAGTCCTTGGGTTTTCCGCAGGTTCAGCGTGCAAACTGGGTAGTTCCGAAGATATTAATTTGGTGTTTGGACTATCTTGCTGACCACGTTGAGAAAATTTAACAACTCCCACTAGGTGGTTGGGTCAAATGTGCCTTGGGGAGATCAAGTCCCCGCCCCCGAGAGGATCTCCTCAGCCAGGCTCCCACTAGCTCGTTCGGTCGAATGTGCCTCGGGGAGATCAAGTCCCCACCCTCGAGAGGATCTCCTCAGCCAGGCTCCCATTAGCTGGTTGAGTCAATGTGCCTAGGGGAGATCAAGTCCCCACCCCCGAGAGGATGTCCTCAGCCAGGCTCCCAGTAGCTGGTTGGGTCGAATGTGCCTCGGGGAGATCAAGTCCCCACCCCCGAGAGGATCTCCTCAACCAGGCTCCCACTAGCTGGTTGGGTCGAATGTGCCTCGGGGAGATCAAGTCCCCACCCCCGAGAGGATCTTCTCAGCCAGGCTCCCATTAGCTGGTTGGGTCGAATGTGCCTCGGGGAGATCAAGTCCCCACCCCTGAGAGGATCTCCTCAGCCAGGCTCTCATTAGCTGGTTGGGTCGAATGTATCTCGGGGAGATCAAGTCCCCACCCCGAGAGGATCTCCTCAGTCAGGCTACCACTAGCTGGTTGGGTCGAATGTGCCTCGGGGAGATCAAGTCCCCACCCCCGAGAGAATCTCCTCAGCTAGGCTCCCACTAGCTGGTTGGGTCGAATGTGCCTCGGGGAGATCAAGTCCCCACCCCCGAGAGGATCTCCTCAGCTAGGCTCCCACTAGCTGGTTCGGTCGAATGTGCCTCAGGGAGATCAAGTCCCCACCCCCGAGAGGATCTCCTCATCCAGGCTCTCATTAGCTGGTTGGGTCGAATGTGCCTCGGGGAGATCAAGTCCCCACCCCGAGAGGATGACCTCAGGCAGGCTCCCATTAGCTGGTTCGGTCGAATGTGCCTCGGGGTGATCAAGTCCCCACCCCGAGAGGATCTCTTCAGCCAGACTCCCACTAGCTGGTGAGGTCGAATGTGCCTCGGGGAGATCAAGTCCCCACCCCCGAGAGGATCTCTTCAGCCAGGCTCCCATTAGCTGGTTGGGTCGAATGTGCCTCGGGGAGATCAAGTCCCCACCCCCGAGAGGATCTCCTCAGCCAGGCTCCCACTAGCTGGTTGAGTCGAATGTGCCTCGGGGAGATCAAGTCCCCACCCCCGAGAGGATCTACTCAGCCAGACTCCCACTAGCTGGTTGGGTCGAATGTGCCTCGGGGAGATCAAGTCCCCACCCCCGAGAGGATCTCCTCAGGCAGGCTCCCACTAGCTGGTTGGGTCGAATGTGCCTCGGGGAGATCAAGTCCCCACCCCCGAGAGGATCTCCTCAGCCAGACTCTCACTAGCTGGTTGGGTCGAATGTGCCTCTGGGAGATCAAGTCCCCACCCCCGAGAGGATCTCCTCAGCCAGACTCCCATTAGCTGGTTGGGTCGAATGTGTCTTGGGGAGATCAAGTCCCCACCCCCGAGAGGATCTCCTCAGCCAGGCTTCCATTAGCTGGTTGCGTCGAATGTGCCTCGGGGAGATCAAGTCCCCACCCCCGAGAGAATCTCCCAAGCCAGGCTCCCACTAGCTGGTTGGGTCTAATGTGACTCGAGGAGAGTAAGTCCCCTTTTGCTCTGAGACGGTCTCGCTGCCAGGCTCTCACTAACTGGCAGGGCCGGTGGTACCTCTCGTGGGAGCCGAAGTCCCTTTGCTCCGATGAGGATCCCGCTGCCAGGCTTTCACTACCTGGCAGGGCCGGTGGTACCTCTCGTGGAGGCTAAGTGTTTTTTACCCAAAGGGGGTCTCGCCACCCAGGCTCCCATAGCTGGTATGATAGGTTGACCCCTCTGGGGGGCCAAGTGTTTTTTACCCGGAGGGGGTCTCGCCACCCAGGCTCCCATAGCTGGCATAGCATGTTGACCCCTCCGGGGGGCCAAGTGATTTTTTACCTGGAGGGGGGCTTGCCACCCAGGCTCCCATAGCTGGCATGACAGGTTGACCCCTCCGGGGGGCCAAGTGTTTTTTATCCGTAGGGGGTCTCGCCACCCAGGCTCCCATAGCTGGCATGACAGGTTGACTCCTCGGAGAGGCGCACAAGGAAATTGCACTCAGCGAATACGTTGGGTTGGACGTTTCTTTCCGAGCTTGTGTCAACCTCAAAAAGAGCGGGGATTGTGTACAACCCCGTATTCGCCCCCTGTATAGTTTTAAGCTTTTTGGAGATTTTGCACTCTCGGTGGCCAATTTTGTCTCTGACTTGGAAACATACTAGTAGGGGGAGGAAAAATTGGCCTCCCCCAGTGACCCCTTTTTCTTTGGGGGAGGGGGGAAGTGCGCCAAGTTGGCAGTCACCCGCCCCGACCCAGCTTCGCGGTTAGGCGGGGGCGAGATCGGCCTGGCCCGGGTTCTCGCCCCGCCTCACGGTTAGGCGAGGGGGGGGGAGACCTGCCTGGCCCGGGTGCTCGCCCCGCCTCGCGGTTAGGCGGGCGCGAGACCGGCCTGGCCCGGGTTCTCGCCCCACCTCGCGGTTAGGCGGGGGCGAGACCGGCCTGACCCGGGTTCTCGCCCCGCCTCGCGGTTAGGCGGGGGCGAGACCGGCCTGGCCCGGGTTCTTGCCCCTACCCCCCTGCGGTTTTACCGTTCTGCCCCCCAGCGTGGCTGTTTTCTATTGGCCCAAGATATATTGGGCATAAGGGTTTTTCAGTCATTTTGGTCCATGAGATTTGGAAATCTATAAATAGACCCCCTTGGGTGCCTCTGGAGAAGGACTTTTCTTGCTTCCTCCTCTCTTAGCTTCTTCTTGGTAGAGTAGAGAGAGCTCCTCCAAGGCACACTAGCTCGAGCATTGGCTAGGGAGGGGAAGTGCTCCGGTAGCCTTCCGATTGTGAGGTGAGACCTCCGCACCCTAGCCGAGGGTCTGTTCCCAGCTTCTTGATCCTTTAGTCCGTGACGTTCTCTTGAGTGTAGTAGGTGTGAGGTCACCCCCTTCCAGGGACCCCGAACTCCACAGAGGCCATTTTTGACTTCAGCAGTCGCGCCAAGACGATATTGTGGCTAGAGTAAAGTCCCATATGCACTTTTGCGATTCATGTACGATAATGGTTGGCAGGGCAGTGCTGTCCCATATGCATTTCTGCCAAAAGATTCCCTGATGTTGACACGTGCTCAGCGAATATTTTTGGGTTGGACATGTCTTTTCGAGCGCAGAGCTAGCTTAAAAAGAGCGGGGATTGTGTACAACCCCATATTCGCTGAGTCAGACCAGGAGGCACAATGGTCAACAGTTGAGCTAGCCAAAGAAGTTCCCGCCCAAAGAGAGATCTCGCCAAAGTTGGCGGGAGCGATCGCGCCAGATCGTCGATCTAAGATCGACGAGCGTAACCAAATCGTCGAGTGGAGAACAACATGCCAAGATCGTCGAGCGCGGCCTGCGCGGGAACGCTTGCGCTTGCGCCAGGCTCCCATCTCAGCGGGCTCTTGCCTATAGGCAGACGAGAGCGGTCGCGCCTCGTTCCGGGCAGAAGGACCTCGGCACCGCTCTCGCCGAGTGGGGCCCAGGGCCTTGGGTAAAATGTCCTAATTGCCCTCAGGTAAATTTACTTCAGTACCCTCAGAAAAACAGCGAGATTCGGCTATTGGCAGACCAACTAGGGGCTTTTCAGTAAATTCAGGTCAGCAAGATGCTATAAATAGACCCATAAGGGCTCCTTAAAAAAGCAAGCTATCATTATCTCCCAAATTCCAGTGCTTTCTGAGGAGCTCCTAGCTCAGCTTTGGCTTTGGAGGGGAAGCTCTCAGAGATCTTCCGGGTGTGAGGTAGGACCTCTCTGCTGAGGCTTTTGAGTCAGTCTTAGGTCATTCGAATCCAGTCGAGGGTTGAGTCTTGAGAGAAGTAGGTTTTGGCTGCACCCCTTTTTCTTCGAACTCCAGTTGAGGTCATATTTGACTTCAACAGCTACAGTAAAGTCCCATATGCACTTTTGCGATTCATGTACGATTATGGTTGGCAAGGCAGTGCCTTGACATGTATATTTAAAAATAATTTACGTATAACAATCACAAATGAAACCCACCCTACGTCTCTACGAAATGCTCAGCAACTCCGTGGAGAATACGTGTGTCAGGACTGCGGAGGATGCTTATGGTCCTGCACCAATGAAGAGGCTGCAAAGAAGGTGGGGCCCATACAATTTTGACCTGTGTCATGCACTTTTGACTGGGACCCTTATAATTTATGACTCCTTATTATTTGTCCTAATAGTTCTTTTTTTCCACAACCTAAAAATTAAAAATTAGTCCAACTCCGTCCCATCGCTTGCGCACTTCGCACGACACCCAGAGCGTAAAAGATCCGGCTCGATGGAGCACTTGCTTTCGGGTCCTAGTTGCCTTTTCACCGCATTCCCGGAAGTGTCGAAGGGATCCCCGCCGCAGCTGGCATTTGCGTCACTTCGCCCGATCCTCTCTCTCTTTCGCTTCGGTAATCCAGATCTGCAGAAACCCTGCCCGTTTCCACTCCCTCCGCCCTGCAGCTGGCGGCGGGAATGGCTTCTTCCACCCCGGAAGCTGATTCCCGTCTCAACCAGATCCTCGTCCCCGCTTTCGAGAAGATCATCAAGAACGCAGCGTCATGGCGCAAGGGCCAATCGAAGCTCTCCCACCAGTGCAAATCCCTCATCGAACGCATCTCCTCACCCACTTCTCCCCCTTCTCCCTCTTCCCCATCCTCCTCCTCCGACTCCATCCCTGGCCCCCTCCTCGACCTCTCGCTGGCCGACTCCGAGCTCTTCATCTCCCCCCTAATTTCGGCCTGCTCCTCCGGCTCCCTCAAGCTCGCCGAGCCTGCCTTAGACTGCACTCACAAACTAATCGCTCATTCGTATCTCCACGGAGAGGCTGACCCTTCCGCCGCTCCTGACGCCCAGTTACTGGCCCGCCTCATCGACGCAGCCTGCTCCTGCCAGGCCCTTACTGATGAATCCGTCGAGCTCCTCATCCTCAAGACCCTTCTTTCCGCCGTCACGTCCACCTCCCTCCGTATCCATGGCGACTCGCTCCTCCGCATCGTACGTACCTGCTACGATCTCTACCTCCATAGCCGCAATTCCGTCAACCAGACTACTGCCAAGGCTTCCCTAATCCAGATGCTTGTCATCGTCTTTCGTCGAATGGAGGCTGATTCCTCCACCGTCCCTGTCCAGCCCATTGTTGTTGCAGACCTCATGTCTGATTCCATTTCTGACCCCTCGTCCGCCTCATCCACTGAATTTAACTTCGTCCAGAGCTTCATTACAAAGATCATCAGCGACATTGACGATGTCCTTAACCCACCTGTGCCCTCCGCCACTGCTTCAAAGTACGACGGTGCTTTCGAGTCCACTTCGGTTGAGAACACCAACCCTGCCGACCTGCTGGATTCCAACGACAAGGAGCTTCTGGACGCTAAGTACTGGGAGATTAGCTTGTACAAGACTGCGCTGGAAGGGAGGAAGGATGAGCTGGGCTCGGAGGGGATGGCGGATAGAGAAGACGATCAGGAGGTTCATATCGGAAATAAGTTGCGGAGGGATGCATTCCTTGTTTTTCGAGCCCTCTGTAAGCTCTCCATGAAGACTCCTCCAAAGGAGGCTTTGGCAGATCAGACGCTCATGAGGGGTAAGATCTTGGCTTTGGAGCTTCTGAAGATCTTGCTGGAGAATGCTGGAGCTGTTTTCAGGACAAGTGATAGGTACTAAAGTTTGTTGCTTCTTCTATAGCTCATTTTCTCCCTATAGCATGATCCATGTTTGATCACTCGTTTGACTCTTGCATTAGTTAGGGGCACTTATTTTTCCGAGTGGGTATTGGTGATGTTGCTTGAATTAGATCATTGATTGGTTTGTGTGAACTGGAAAACCTCTACAGCCACACATGTTGGACCCAGTATTTTCATCGGAGAAAGCTACACTAACCTTACTAGGCTTGGTTTGGCACGGTAGTGGTGGTCATGAACACGGGGTTAAATTGTCATTTGTTAACGCCCACCTAAGAAATTTCATCCACTTTTATGTTCAAACGGATGATGTTTGTTAAGTGACCATTAACAAATGACGTTTTAACCCAAGCGTTTATGACCGCCACCACCGTGCCAAATAGAGCTTAAATGGGATGATGACAGTGCAATGGACCCAAAATCATTTTGAAAAGGTCTTGTTTAGAACCGAATGAAATCAGGTTTTTAGTCATTTAAAACATACAATCAATTTTAAAACCAAAGTCCATTTAAAAGCTGCAATATATTTTAGAATCAAAATTTATTCCATAAATAATCGACCCTTTAATGCTTTCATGATTCTATAAATTATATAACAGAAAGTTATTGACCATGCCTGCTTGCTCTAGATAAGCAGAGGATTAGCTGAAGGATTTGTAGGTTGCAAGGTTGAGCGAGGATGCGGGTAAGATATACCTGCTTAAGGAGAACATGAATAACTTTCCTTCCAAAAAATTGCTCAAAACCGTCTTAAGAATGACTTTTTATTAAGGGTGTTGGAGATTGTGTTTTATGTTTTATTATGTGTAACTCTAATACCCTGTATATATATTATATTCATTTATTATTATATTCATTTCGAGGCAGCAACCTTTCGGGCGAGATTCCGACAAAATCCTGTAAATTTTGGAAAAAATGTTTAACATGAAAGTTCTAGATCTCATTTTTGGCTACAAAATGCATATATTATTTGCATAATTCCGACATGTATTGCCAGATAACCAGCTCAAGTTTTTTTAGGGTTAAAAAAACTTTAGCTTATATATGTAATTATATATATATACATATATAGGGGCTGATATGTGTGTAATTGAATATCAAATCCTTTCCGTTAACATGGTATTAGAGTCGCAGGTTTAGGGTTCGAAAAAAAGCCGCATGTCCCCGCGCTTGTTCCGCCTCTGCCCCACCGCTGCTCGCCAGCGCCAGGCCCCGCCGCTCCTCCGCTCTTCTTCCTCTCCAGAAGCCGCCGACCACCTCCGCCCCTCTTCCTCTCTAGCGGCTGCCCGTCCCGCTTTCTCTCCAACGACCGCTCCCTTCCTCCGCCCTCTTTCTCTCCCTTTTCTAGGGCCGCCGACTACATGGGGGCTTGATCTCCCTATTTCTGACGTTTCGTTTTTCTTTTTCCTCGCCATTTCTTGCCCTCTCTTGGGCATGTGGGTTCTTCCCCTCTTTCTATGAGGGCGGACTTCAAAATCTGTTATGATTTTTTTTTGGTGCGCCCTTGATTTCTATTCAGGGTTTCTTTATGACTGGATTGTAGAAGTGATTCCTCTACAAACATGTCTTCCGGTGGAGTGACTTCTCCTACTCCGGCCTCCCTAGGATCTTGTCCTGTCAATTCCGATCGCGACACTCCTCGGATCACCACGATGAAATTGGATGGTTCCAACTACCTCCTGTGTGCTCGCTCTATCATTCTTGCCCTCAAAAGCCACCGACTGTTTGGTTATGTTCGTGGCACGATGAAAGTTTCTTCTTCTGTTTCTTCGCTTGAATGGCTTCAGTGGGAGTCTGAGAACTCCCTAACAATGTCTATGTTGCTTAATTCTATGACGAAGCCCATCACACGAAATTATTATTTTTTGGATACAACATCAGATATTTGGAAGCGTGCAAAGACTACCTACTTGTGTCGTGGTAATGCAACTCAGATCTACCAATTTCGATGCAGATTATTCCTCCTGCGACAGGGTGTTTGACCCCTCTACCACCACTTCATCGAACATCACTCCGCCTTCCAAAGTTTTTCATGCCGCTCTTCCCTTCGAGTTAGATTTCTGGCATTGTCGGCTAGGACATCCTACTATCGCTGTTATGAAGCTGTTGCATCTTGATATTTCTTCTACTTTGTTTAATGATTTTAATTGTGTTGTATGCGAATTTGGTAAACATCATCGTAGCTCTCTTCCTCTCACGTCTTCTCGTAACTCAGTTCCTTTTGCTGTTGTTCATACTGATGTTTGGGGCCCCAGTTCTACTATTTCTATTTCTGATTGCTCTTGGTTTGTGTTCTTTATTGATTGTTACTTACGTTGTACTTGAGTTTATTTAATGAAATATAAAAATGACGTGTTTTCTCTTTTTTCAACGCTTTCATAAGATGATTACTACTCGGTATGGTGCTACAATTAAGATCTTGCGCAATGACAATGACCGTGAGTATATTGACGCCCGCCTTGAATACTATCTGAGTGATCTTGACATCATCCATCAAACATCCCGTGTTTACACCCCTGCTCAGAATGGGGTGAATGAGCGCAAAAATCGGCACCTCCTTGAGGTGGCTAGACGTCTCCTCCTCCGAATGCATTTCCCGAAGTATTTTTGGGGTGATGCTGCTCTCACCGCTACCTACCTCAACAATCGTCTTTCTATGTGTGTTCTTGGGTTCCATACTCCTCTCACCATGTTGGGGGTCCGTCCCACTTCCCTCTCTCCTCGGGTCTTTGAATGTGTATGTTTTGTCCACACTCATCCTAAGACCAAACTTGATCCCCGTGCTCCATACGTGTTTTTATTGGCTACTCTCCTATGCAAAAAGGCTATAAGTGCTTCCATCCTGTTATCAAGCAGACATTTGTTACTATGGATGTCACCTTCTGGGAAACAAAGGCCTATTATGAGACCTCTCTTCTGGGGGGGGGGACGAGCACTATAGAAGTGAGTTCCCCTTCTATTGTTCCTTTGCCTATTCCACCTCCATCTATGTTGTCTCCTCCTGTCCCTTGTGATCCGGTGCCCCCACATGCTTCTGGGAACCCGGTAATTCCTCCTCTACTGCAGGTTTACACGCCTCGTAGGAGGGGCACAAACACACTAGCTTCTGCTACTCAACCTGGGCCATCATCCATTCCATCGTTAGGTACCGATAGAGGTAATTTTGCTTCTACCCAACATCATTTCTCTCACTTTGTGACTTTTGACTGTCTCCTTCACATAGAGCATTTGCCACCTCCTTGTCTTCCATATCTATTCCTAGCTCTTGGCAGGAAGCCATGAAGCACAGTGAGTGGAAGATAGCCATGTTGTAGGAAATGAGAGCTCTTGACAAGAATCATACTTGAGATCTTGTGTATTTCACTAAGCGAAAAATGGTTGTGGGATGTAAGTGTCTTCTTCGTGAAACAAAACTTCGAAGACCTTGTTGAACGATACAAAGCCAGGTTGGTGGTTAAAGGATATACACAAACTGCAGGTATTGACCATCAAGAGACATTTGCTCCAGTTGCAAGATGAACTCTATCAGTTTCCACATGCTTGGCTTGCGAGAATTCACTGGGCAATGATTTCTTTTGGATACAAACAGAGTAATGCTGATCACACCTTGTTTGTGAAGCACATGAAGGGTAAGATGGCTGCTCTTATTGTCTATTCGGATGATATAATGATAACTGATGATGATATATAAGAGAGTGAACTCCTAAAGTCTAAGTTGGCTAAGGAATTTGAAGTGAAGGATCTTGGATCCCTCAAGTACTTTTTTGGCATCGAGGTGGCCAAATCCAAACACGAGATCTTTATATATCAAAGGAAGTATGTTCTGTACTTGCTTGAGACAAATGGAATGTTCGGGTGCAGGCCAACAGACACCCCAATTGAGGTCAACTACAAACTAGGAAGGGATGACGGAGAAGTTGTTGACCTATCGGGTTTTCAACGGCTATTGGGGAAGCTTATCTATCTCTCCCACACTCGTTCAGACATATCGTATGCTGTGGGGGTCCTTAGCCAGTATATGCATTCACCTAGATCACATCACTGGGATGCTGCATACAGAGTCCTAAGGTATCTCAAATAATCTCCTGACAAGGGAATACTGTTCTCACCCAACGAGGCATTGACAGTAAAAGTCTATACTAATGCGGACCGGGCAGGTTCATTTGACGACCGGAGGTCGACATCAGGGTATTGCCCCCCTATTGGGGGCAATTTGGTGATCTGGAGAAGCAAGAAACAACACGTTGTATCCAGATCCAACACAAAGGCCGAGTTTCGCGCTATGACACATGGGATATGTGAAGGGTTGTAAATTCAGTCAGTCATGAAGGATCTTGACGTAGAGTGTGTTGGTCTAATCAGGATCTACTGTAATAATAAAGCTGCTATCAGCATTGCCCAGAATCCGGTCTAACATGATCCGTACCAAACATGTGGACAGACACTTCATTAAGGAAAACATAGTTAGAGAGATTGTGAGTACCCCTTTGTTCCATCAAATCAGTAACTTGCAGATGCACTTACCAAGGGGCTGAGGCAGAACTCGTTCGACAGAATACGGAGCAAGTTGGGCATGATAGATATTACATGCCCAACTTGAGGGGGAGTGTTGGAGATTGTGTTTTTATGTATTATTATTTTATGTATTATTATGTGTAAGCATATATATATATATATATATATATATATATATATATATATATATATATATATATATATATATATATATATATATATATATATATATATATATATATATATATATATATAAATAGGGGCTGCTATGCGTGTAATTGAATAACATCCAAGCGACTGGGCCGCCGCACCCTACGCGACTCCTGCCACACCATACACCAGTGTCGACAACGAGAACTCCTTTGCCGAGACTTTCGTGACCGCATCCAAGCAAGCGACAGGGCGCCGTCGACAACACGCCTTTCTTCCGGCGCCCCATCCAGTGCCGCCATAACTTGATTGCCTTCCACTAACGCCATTCACTCTGGCACCCCCCCAGACCGAGCATCCTGAGGTTCACCCGCTGTTCAGAAAGCGATCTCCTGTTGCGTTCTTCCCCTACTGCTCAAAGAACGAACTCCTACCGTATCCTAGCGCCCCTGAGTCGCAGCTGGCTGATCTCCTACAACAATATGATTTGGAAAGTGCCACTCCTAGCAATAGTTTGCAACATGCTTGGGTAAACGCTTCTTGTTAAATATTGCTAAGCTTGCCTCAGACGTTCAACTGCTTTGGTCACCGCTATCCATAAATTATTTTGTTTTTTTGGCATGTGGATGTACGAGACTCGCAATGATTCGACACATTTAATGCTTAAGAATTTTGTTATGGACCCCACACCGTGGTTATCTAGTATTAGGAGTCTTATTATATCAACTCGTGTTGTATCGTCTTTATTGTATTAGTCGAGTCGCTGAGTCATATGCATATTTGATTTATTTTAATATCCCCATGTATTTTATGTTTTTATGCAGCTTGTTGTAATTATGGGATTACCTCCAGGGGCTTGATATGCATATGCCCTTAGTCCTTGTATGAAGAATTAAGCATGAAATATGAGCTTTCTTTTATCTCTCTAAAATTCCTCTCTCTAACCCTGTTCTCCTCTAGTATTTTCCCTCTCATCTCCTTCTCCAAGCTTCCTTTTTCTTCTAACTTCTCCTCCTCTACGACCATTCTAGGGATTGCCCTTATATCGCCGACCTCCAACGACCTCAGTGAAAGAAGCCCATAACCTTTTGATATCAGAGGCATCTTTCCTCCCCTTCGGTCGCCGTTCCGCCGTTCCCCGCGGTCTCCCTTCCCCGCCGTCAGCAAACCCCTTGCCGCTGCCACCCCCAGCGCCTCCAGCAAGCTCGCTGAAGCCCATCCACCAACATCGACCTCCATCCGCCCCATCGCGGGTCTGCCTCCGTCGTTCTTCCTCCCGAACAGACTACGAGATTGTATCCTCCAGCACACCGCAGGCCTTCGGAGCTCAATCCCGCCCAGTCTTCTGCTAAGCCAGCAGTCGCCTCCTTCGATCCTGCGCGCACAACCACATCCTGCTTTCCTCCGACCGCACCCTTCCATCTTCCGCAACCTTCCCCGCGTCCAAACCCTTCTCCATCAAGAGCCCATCGATCCCCATCTTGCTCCGTCAGCCCTCCACTCATCCATCAAGCCCCGCGCCTCCTTGAGCCCCACGCCTTCAGCTCACATCAATTCATTTTTTTTTTTACTTTTTGCGTCCCCGCTGTCCTCTCCCCCACCTCCTGCATGCTACCTCCCACCACCATTTATTATTTTAATTTCCTGCTCCTCATCTCCCATCCGCTCCTCTCTCTATCTATTTTGTTGATTTCGTTTAACCTCCCAGGGCCCACCACCACCCTTTTTCCATGCCCCTCCATTTCTTTGTTTTAATTTTCCTCCCAACCGTCCTCCTCTCCTTCCTCTTTTCCTTTCCCAAACAAATTTCATTTCTAATTAATTCTTAAGTGAATTAATTATTTTATTCTACTCATTTCAACGAATATCAAGATTAGTGCCGCAGATGCGGCCACCCTTCATGTAATGTTGTTGAAGTGGTCAACGTCATTCCAGGACTCCGTGTATCGCTTTGGTGCCAAGCTTGATCAATTGGAGTGATCTGGATACTTTGAAGCTCCGCCACCGTCCATTCCGCCTCCTCCGCCATCGGCCCCTGCCTTGCCCATCCCACCCTCCACGCCGGTTTCCGCTCTGCCACTTTCGACCACACCACTGCCTCTGCTGCCGACCACTACTTTGTCGGCCCCTTCAACCGCATTGTCGTTGTTGCTTCGCACCGCACCGCCATTCCCGCCAGAGCCGTTCATTCCTCCGACCATGCTTTCTCCGGCTGCTCTCTAGCCGTTGTTCACCGCCGCATCGCCGGTCCCGCCGAACTCCTAAATTCTGCCGGCAGTTGTTCCCTCAGCCATCTTGCCCATTTCTGCTTCATAGCCGCTCCGCCAGACCAGCCGACCCCTTTGCTTCAGCCGCTTGTCCTTCCGACACCTACGTCGCTACACCTCGCCGCCAGCGCCACTGCGACACGCTACCAGACGCTATTTTGGTTCAAAATCAAGGAGTCAGACGAGTCGATCATCCTATTGGAGTTCGAGCTTGAGGACAAGTTTGATTTGAAGGACGAGTGGAGTGTTATGGACCCCACCCGTGGTTATCTAATATTAGGAGTCTTATTATATCAACTCGTATTGTATCGTCTTTATTGTATTAGTCGAGTCGTTGAGTCATATGCTTATTTTATGTCTTTTAATATTCCCGTGTATTTTATGTTTTTATGCAGCTTGTTGTAATTACTGGATTACCCCCGGGGCTTGATATATATACATATTCCCTTTGTCCTTGTACGAAGAATTATGCAATGAAATATGAACTTCCTTTTATCTCTCTAAAATTCCTCTCTCCATCTAACCCTCTCCTCCTCCTCTAGGGTTTTCCCTCTCATCTCCTCCAAGCTTATTCTTCTTCTTCTAACTTCTCCTCCTCTACCACCATTTTAGGGCTTGCCCTTGTATCGCCGACCTCCAACGACCTCAACGAAACAAGCCCATAACAAATTCTCTCTCAAATTTTAATTATTGACTAGTGAAGTTCAGATGTTGGGGGCGAATTCGCGTGCTAAAACTCGATTCGGGTCCCCTCGGCCTTCTTTTTAAAATTAAAATCAACTTATTTTCAAAACCCTAATTTTATTTTATAACAAATAAAACATTTTGCTTTAAAAATATTTAATTTTTGAAACTCTAATTTGAGTCTACATCAGGAGCCTTAGCGCACCGTTGAGGTGTCGCTGTGTGACCCTGAGGTCACGGGTTCGAGTCTTGGAAGCAGCGTCTTGCAAAAATGCAGGGCAAAGTTTGCCTACATTTCACCCTTGTGGTGGGACCCTTACTCGGACCCTTACTGCGCGGGATGCTTTGTGCACCGGGCTGCCCTTTTTTACTTATGTATAAGTCCAAATCAATATGAAGACATGTATGAAATTCACATCTTCATTTTTTTCATTATTATATCTCACATATGATGTATTAAATGAAATCATAGTTTGCATCACAAAATGATATTATTTCCTAAAAATATGTAATTAATTGAATCACACCACTTATTATTCAATATTTTTTTCTTTCACGTATCTTTCTCCATATCACCATTGTAAACACATAATTTTTGGGCAAGTATACCTGGGCATATCCGGTAATATCTGAAATTTTCCGTGAATATCCAAAAAAATGTTAGTCTAAAATAAAAAAAAAAGTTTTTGAGTTTCGGGGACAGGTTTCCTATAGTTTCCAAGAGTTTCTTGACTCCGAAACATTTCAAATACGATATGTAAGGCCGTTGTAAACTTCCGTGCTTTATAGATGTCCACAGCGGCGATGCATCAAATCAGCATATAATTTTGCGTATTTAATGTATATAGAGTTTATGCTTGATCCTACTTTTTTTTTCTGATGGTCCTATGGAGTTAGTTTGATCTTCATTTGGACAAAATTCACTTTATCTGATCGGTTACTTCCTACCTTACAGGTTTTTGGGGGCTATTAAGCAGTATCTGTGCCTATCCCTATTGAAGAACAGCGCATCAACCCTGATGATTATTTACCAGCTATCTTGCTCTATTTTTATGAGCTTGGTATCAAGATTTAGACCAGGATTGAAAGCAGAAATTGGAGTTTTCTTCCCTATGATTGTTCTAAGAGTTCTAGAAAATGTAGCTCAACCGAACTTTCAGCAGAAGGTGATTGTTCTTCGATTTTTGGAGAAGCTATGTGTAGATTCTCAAATCCTGGTGGATATATTTGTCAATTATGATTGTGATGTGCACTCACCAAACATATTTGAAAGGTATAATGTTGATGATACTCGTAGCACATCATTATTTTTATTAGTACGATTGATTACTGAATTGGTGCATCTATTGTAGTTAATGCATTCTACTACAAGCTTCTTATTGCCTGGATACTTTATTAGCTTGTTTTTAAAGTATATTAATGTATTTCTAAGTCTATCAGAGATGGTAAACTTACATGAAAATATGAAATTAATACCACACGTGCTCATAAATTGTTTTTAGCAGTAGTTCACGAAAAGAACAAAAAATCCGCCTCAATACCTGTAACACCCATACCTTGTTCAACCACATTTCAAAACTTGAGCCGACGCTTATGATATGGAGTGAACTAAACAACGAAAATAAAAATGGTACATATCTGGAAAATAACTTAAATACATGGTGTAAATAAAATACTGAAGCTAAGGTTAAAGAAATACCTTAAATTCTGATTCACGCATTTCACGGTGCCAAGTTGAATTGTAAAATACAAAAAGTCTAAAAAACTTAAACTTCAAAAGGGTCTGATACATTTAAGTCCACAATAAGTAATACATCAAGTTGAAAGGAAAACATAAGCTAAATTTGAAGGGACCCTCGGAAGCTTATTCTAAGCGAATCTCCCAACCAGTGTTTCCTTTAAAGAAATGTTCAAAGGCAGGGTTAAATCATCTGATGAATAAGAAAATTCGTACATGCTGTAATGTAATATTTTAGACTAAAGAAAATGATAAGGAAAATATGTATGCATGCTTTAATATAATATTTTATACTAAAGAAAATTCACTATTATTCCATGCATGTTTTTTTATAAAAGAACTTTTGAATATAAATCAGATTTTCTATATTTTTGATCATATACTAAATTTTGTCGACATTTAGAATCATTATAGTGTAGAGATTTAGGTTCCGACTTTGTATTTAAAATTGGGGTGTATTATACTCAATTTTCTTTTTCTCTATTAATCAGTAAGCATATTCTAGATATTTGAGTCCTTAATGGCGAACATATTAGAGAGATGAGCACATCTTTAGGTTAACTCCTCATTACCTGATCCGATGACGGGGAATCAAAAAATATATTCCTTAGCCACAACTCGAGATATCACTACCACCCGGTGAGCCTTAGATAACTTTCCCTTTAACACCCCCTCAAGCTAACAACATAAGCATCCATCATTCCAAACCCGAGAGAGTACGCGTGAAGAGATTTACCAGAAATTGCTTTGGTGAACATGTCAGAAAGTTCGGGGTGGCACGTACTCCTCCACAGAGCTTACCGATCAGATGTAACATTCTCGGGCCGTCCTTGGGTCACTCCTGGCCCTGAACCGCTTTCCTCCCAGCGGGAACTTCAAGACCTGATGGTAGGTTGACACAATGTCCTGAAAGTCGTCCAAGAGGGGTCTCCCGAAAATTGCATTGTAACTGCTGGGTGCGTCGATGACCAAGAAGGACTCCTGCCGCACTATCCCGTACAGGATGACGACCAGATCCACACTCTCCTCGACCTCTTTCTTCTCCTCTGCGAAGCCATAGAGCGGGCCATCACATACTTTCAGTCGCTCACCCTTCTTCATCACCTCATAGACGGGCTTGAAGAGCACATTGGTAGAAGTACCACTATCTACCAGGATTCGGGCTACCGTATAGTCTCTCAGAACGTCTTTGTTGACAATTGCGTCATGGAAGGGGTTGATGACCAAAGCAAGATCTTCCTCCTTAAATGTTACCATCCCGCAAGGATGAAGGGCTAACGACGTTGAGACTACCTCTCTCCACTGCAGACGTCTCAGGCTCCCTTTGCGGGAGGACTCAACTTCGGCACCGCCGTGTATGTAGTTTATACATCCTAGCGGGCCGACTCCCTCCACTTCTACACACTCTTTTTCCACACTTTCTCCTTGCTCGATCATGTTGCATCTTGGGGCGCTCGGGCCCTCCCCGACCTTTTATTTCCCTTTTCAGGACGAGGCCTCTTTGGCCTTCTCTGCCTACCTCTCTGCAAGCAGATACTCCAACTTTCCTTCCCTAAGCAGCTTCTCCACCACGTTGCGAAGGACTCGACAATTCTCAGTATCGTGGCCCACATCCCGGTGAAACTTACAGTAGAGGTTTGGGTTCCTACTTCTTGCCCCTCCTTTCATAGGTCCCAAGGCCGAAAATCAGGTTGTCGTTGGAGGATTTGTACAACCTATTCCATCGGCACTCCTCCGATGCTAGTGTACTCTTGCGCCTCATCCCACTGCTCTGGGGATGCTCTTAATAACAGTGGTGGGTTACCATTGCCTTCCTGCTGCGACTGGCGGTGCTCTTGCCTCATCTGCTGAAAGGCCCGAGTGCCTCGCCGACGAAAGTTTCTCCATTGCGAGCTAGGGGACCGATGCTCCTGGTGGATAAATAAATTTTTGGGGGAGGAACCAGAGGGCGGTTGGAAGAATTAAACGGGGGCTTGCCTCCCAGATCGGAGAGTCCCGCGATGAATTCTTCATTGTTGAACTCTCCTTCAATGAACTGATTGTTCTCTCGATCAACTCTGCATATGACTTTGGCTTCTTCTCGTTGATCATGAATTTGAATAGTCCAGGTCGAAGGCCATTAATAAAGGCTAATATGTAGACCTGAGGGTCCACGTCTCGAACTTCCGTGATCAGACTCTGGAAGTGATCAACATATTGCCCCAAGGTCTCCCTCGGTCCTTGTCAGAACAGAGCGTCGACATCCGCACTTCGTCATTTGGAGGTGGCGAACCTTTGCAGGAAATCGGTCCTCAATTCCCTGAAGGAAGTTATTGAACTGGGAGGAAGGCTATAAAACCACTCCCTTGCCTTTCCATCGAAGGTAGTGAAAGCACTTCGCAACGTAGACCCTTGGAGAGCGGCTGCAGAGATACCGTGACATCGAACGCCTGTATATGGGAGGAGAGATCCTCCTTCCTCGAGAAGCGAGTAAGTCGTGGCTCCCTAAAGCCGTTGGGGGTTGTTTCCCGCGCGATTCCTGGGACGAATGGCGAATAAACTTCCACCCCATCACTGGTTCCTAGTCCTCAAAATTTAAGACCCTTCCGGGATGATCCCATGCAGCTTCTTGGAAATGCTGACAACGGGCACGAGCTCCCTCCCATTGCGGTTGAAGCTGGGGAGGATTCCCTGGTGGTGGAGGTGGTTGGCAAGTGGGAGTAACAGGCTCCCCCGGATGTTTGGCATTCAGTGCCCGCTGCTCTCCCTGGGCGACCAGTCAATTCACCAAGTTGAGTGGAAGCTCGTACTCAGCGCGAGTGACGATCAGTTGCTCGCGGTCTAGCGATTGTTTGCCCGCCATGGGGGTGAATTCCTTGATTGGAAAGGTATCTGAAGGTCACGGGTATGAGCACTACCGCTATTATTCGACGCAAGAGCGATTTCACCAATCGATGATCCACACTCATTGCACCAAATTCTGTTGGAGCCAAAAATGTCACCAACTCTCCGCGCTATCCCTGCATAGGGTGATCGGTAGAGGAAGAAGTGATTCACAAGCAATCAGTTACTAGCCCTGCGGGTGGTTTAGGTGAGT
This sequence comes from Platanthera guangdongensis, assembly GCA_039583875.1. Lineage (NCBI taxonomy): Eukaryota > Viridiplantae > Streptophyta > Magnoliopsida > Asparagales > Orchidaceae > Platanthera > Platanthera guangdongensis. The sequence goes on from CM077165.1 coordinate 147,316,109, forward strand.
GAGGGGTGGGGGTGAAAAGAAGGTGTCGCTGACAGCTGCGAACACCAGATTTGACCCGCCGCGGCGAATGCTTTCCTTGCGACAAGCCTCTTGATTAATTGCCAACAGGATTACAGTAGAGTTCAAGAGAGTACAAGTGGGGGAGAAGAGAAAGAAATTGACCGAACTTAGTGTCCGCACCAACAACTAGGTAGGTTCTGGGCTAAGTCCGCGTGTCTCATTGAAGGCCACTGGTCCCTATTTATACTCGAGGGTAGGCAGCTCAGACGATTCACGAAATGACGGGCTTTTAACGCTATTAACTACGATATTAAATGCACAACCGCCCGAGGTACACGAGGAGTTAGGCATCTGGGGTTGAGAGAAAAGACCGCACGTAACCGTGCTGTACCACTGGAGGCGGAGCCAAAGAGACGAGTCTGCGCGGGCCCTTGGAAGAATGCCCTTCACGACCTCTTGGTTGAATCCACGAAACTGATCTGTGAAAGTCAGTCTGCTAAATGCTCATGCCGGGGTTGCCTGAAGAGTGCCCGCGTCAAACACTGTTACTGACCGGAGAGTGCCTTCCTGAAGACCTTGCGAACTCTGGGAATGACTGCCTGGTAAGCTGTTCCTGCTTGTCTGATGCTCGCCTCTGCTGTCCCATGTTTTGGGTTAACAAAGAACATTATGAAACTCCTGAATATACTCCACCCATTTCCTATGATGGTGACCCAATTTCTTTTGTGAGTTGAGGTACCTCAGCGCCCGATGGTCAGAGTACAGAACAAACTCCTTGTGCATGAGATAATGACGCCAATAACGCAGTGCCTGTACACTGATATATAACTCCCTCCCGATCATAATTCGAATACTTCTGTCGGGCTTCATTCAATTTCTCGCTGAAGTAGGCAACTGGATGACCTTTCTAACTAAGTACCTGTGTCATCACCCTCAAGAATGTGGAGCGCATTCGATAGTCCGAACGACATGACTAATCACTCATACATGCCGTCCTTCGTCTTGAAGGTTGTCTTCCACTTCTCCCCCTCTCTAACTCTAATATGATAGTACCCACTACGAAGGTCGATCTTCGAGAAGATCTGGGCACCGACCATCGAGTCCAGGAGGTCGTCGAGGCGGGGAATGGGGAAACGATATTTCACAGTGATCTTATTTATGACACGACTACCAATGCACATGAGCCAGCTCCCGTTCTTCTTCAAAGTAAGAAGATCCAGAACAACACAAGGACTCAGACTCTCCCGTATGAACTTCTTCCGCAGAAGATCATCAACTTATCTTAGCTCGGCATGCTCGGTCGGATTCAGACAATAATGTGGGAGATTGGGCAAAGATTCCCCTTGGATCAGATCGATCGCATGCTGGATGTCCCTTAACGGAGGGAGCTCATCAGAAGAGCTCTCCAGGCATAATATCTGTGTGTTCATCCAGCAATTGACGAACATCCGGATCAGTAACCTCAGTCTCGCTAGGGGTCTCGGACGCCATCGTGTCCGCCACGGTAAACATAATCCTTGCCTCTAAACTCTCTTGCAGGAAGTCACCCTTTCTCAAAACATGGAGAGTTCTCGATGACCCCACACTAACGAATGATTTAATCTTGCCCTTGGGGGGATCCCTGGGCTGGGTCGGGGTAATGGTTATCTTTCGACCTTTGTCGAAGAAAACAATCGTGTTGGACCGACCATTAATATATTGCATCACGAGCGTATAACCAAGGTTGTCCGAGAAGAACGCGCACGACGTCCATGGGGATAACGTCACACCTAACCTGGTCCTCAGTGGACGCTAAGCAAATCGGCACCAGACATCGCTGTGTAACCTGTATGGTGGACTTGTCCACCCATAAGACGCGATATGAATTCCAATGTAGTTTGGTAGTGAACTGCATCCTCTCTAATCCTTTCTTGGCGATTATATTTACGCAACTACCACAATCAATGACGAGCTTGTAGGAGCCTCTTGCTCTCAGAAAATATGCAAATAAGCGTTCAATTACCCAAGTCCTGACGTTCACTAACTAGTATACTGTCTCACGTCAAGCCTGTATTTGAGTTCTAAGTGGCTTCTAGCCTACACGTTTACTGGGAAGGCTCTAGGCAGAGTAGCTCCTAACGCGCAAAATCTGAAACTGACGACCCGAGACCATCTGACGAACTCAATTGTTCTAGTGCCACGCGGACACAGTCTCGAATCTACTAACTGTCTCAAAGGGGAGTCAACTCCCAAGACTGTAACCCATAGGATACCATATGCCCTATGAGGAAGGTAGTGCGCCTCTACCAAGCACAAAAAGACTGGTGTGCTACTGACCTTTTTGGTCTGACGCTACTCTGCATGGTATATCTTTTCTGGTGTACTACTGGGCGACCCTTGAATTTCTCGTGGTCGACTTGAAGGGACCTTCGCACCCTTGGTCGGACAGTCTCCAAACTTACGTGTACATGTGAAGTTTCGTACTTAACTAACCGTTCACGATTTTACTAACGTGGTTATGGAACAAGACGTTATCATACGCGTTTCCACAATTATTTTCCTACTGTCACACTTCTCTATGCATGCTTATGATGTACGAAACCTACTCATGCGTATAAAATATAATTACTTGATATGTCTAACTAAAAGGAATTAGAATTTCCTTACCGTGGTGCTGCGACGCTCGTATACTCGGCGCGGCGACATTTTCTTTTCCAAAAGTAAATCCTACTGCTGAGACCTTCAAAACGCTGCCCTGACCCCGCCAAAATCCTGCAATTTACCGTATCCCTAATTTCAGAATTTTCCCCTCTACGATAATCCCATGAAAAATTATATATATAACTAGGGTTACAACATTCATGAGTTAAATTTCAGCTATTACCTTTAAGTATAGCGATTGAGGCTCCCAACGCGTTCCACACAAAATCCGTGGCGAACTACGAACACCAAAACCTAGGATAGGACAATCAAAACGAAAACCTAGGTTAAATTAGCTTCCAAATCGAAGGAAATCCAAGCAGAAATCGAGAAAAAAGGAAGAGATCGAACCCACCAAAACCAAAACGTTCACTTCCACCGGTTAGGGTTGAATCCGGCGCTTCCACGGCTAGGGAAGGAAAATGAATGCCCACCGATGCCAGCAGAGGAGGGAGGAGAAGTCGGAGATGGAAATCCGGAGGATTGGCCGGCGGAAGGCCCGCGGGATGCGTCGGCAGTGCGTCGTCGGGTTTGCGGAAACTGAACAGTCGGGCTGCGATAACTCTCTTCTCCCGTGAGCAAATGGATGGCGTGATTTATTTAAGCCTTGCGGTTTTGATAACCACATGAGAAGAGGGGGGGGGGAATTTCTATTGGCACCCCAAGGCTATAAATTTTTGGCTATACACAACCCACTCCACACCAAACAAACACCATTGCACTAAGCGATTTCTCGTCGCGCTTCGTTACTACAATTAAAATGTGTCTCGCTAATATGACTAACTTAAAGCACCAGCTAATGAACGCGAGCTGTAGCAATAGAAGCATTGTACCTTGACGTTGCGGTGCCTCGATCAAAATTCGTCGCGACTTTCCCCTACAATTTTTAAATAAATTTCCGTGTCAATTAACGGATGTTACAGCCAACCACCGTCACCGTCGCCTCGCCACCGGTTCCACCTCCGATCTCCCGTCTTTACATCCGACCTTCAAATCCTCCAGTGTCTCGGTTCAGTACTCTGCGTTGTGAGCATTTATGATATTGTATTATGTGACTTGACATTTTCATTCGGTGTTTATCTATATTGTGCTGAGATTATGGTTGTGTAGTAGTTATTTCCTTTTATGCTAATAATTGTTTGCGGAATTATTCGCCGCGCGCTTGCTTACGCCCTCCGAGCGGAGGAAGCCGTTGACAAATTGCTAAAAATTAATTGTTTGTTTCTTTATTTCAATTATTTGCACGACGTTATTAATTTCATTGCTTATAGTAATTATCGTTGCCGACCGACTGCCACCTTGCATGTAGCAGTGCATTAGTGTGTGACCCCTGCACCTGCACGTAGAGTTGTAGTTTCCGAGTACCACTAGCCTACCCTACATCATTTTGGTATCAGAGGGCAAGGTTAGACCATTTGCATGCTTCGTAGTGGTAGGTTTTAAATAATCATTGGGTTCATTAATGTCTAGTTATCACCGTCGTTCGTCTCCTCCATCTGCGCATCCCGAGTCTACATATACCCGACCTCATAGAGCCCCTCTAGAGAGATCTTCATATTATCACTATGATTATCATCTTTCCCCGCACACAACTCTTAGAGATCGTGTCGACCCCTCGACACAATTCCATCGTTCCTCTCACCACGACGAGAGGTCCTCACGTCCTCATCATTACACCTCTCCGCGATTTCACGATGATAGAATTGAATATCGTTCAGGTCATCGCCTCTACACATCTCCTCTAGGAGAGGAATCTGAGTTTGGATATGAGCGACCTCCACCGCACATTCACAGGGCTCATACGCAACCACAAACACAATCTGATTATGTTAGGAACTACCATCAAGACGACCCTCAGGAACCCTATAGAGGTCACCATCGGCAAGAGCACAATACATGTCAAGACCCTCTTAGTGTTCCACCAATAGAGTTACCTGAGGCTGAATTTATACGATTAGTTCTTGACCGCTTTGATCTCTTAGAATCTCAGTTTGATCACCTAAGATCTACATTACGAAGAAAGCCTAGGGATTTGGGTCAAGCCACCGATGCGGCGAGTAGTGCTCCCACCAAGGTAAGAGACCCGACACTTTGTTCTAATCCTTCTCAGTTTGATGAGATTCAGTGTTCGTGTGATCTTGAGGTTGAATCTGATCATGACCTTATAATACAGGTGGAGAGTGATACTGTCATGACTAGTGAGCACGGTCACGAGGGTGAGGACGAGCGACCTAGTGACGTTGTGATGGTATACCCATTCTTTTCACCTCACCTAGACCTACACTTAAACCTAGTGCCCTCTTTGAACAGAGACACAATTCTCGACATTATATCGATTGACCCACAATTGAGTCTGAGCACCCCTATTCTTCCCTTAGTACTATCTCGAGTCACTTCACTACTGAGTGTCGAGAGTATAGTGTTGACTTCATAGTGACTACTTCACCCATTTACCAGGACACAACCTCTATCTGCGATACTCATCTGAGGGATCTTCTCATTACTAATGAACTCATTGTTGAACCTCCAGATAAGTCTCCTGATGAGTCACTACTCCATTGGGAGGTTCATGAGGCTAGCGTTGACTTTGTTGTGGGTGTCCTACTTGTTCCCACAGACACTACTGTTATTAGTGCTCTCCTCGTGGTGGACTGTCCTATCATTATCGACCTCCTTGGGATTAAGTCCCTGAGAGGCTCATTTAATAAGCCTTTCCTCCTACACTTTAGTGATGAATTGTGCATCCGCAATGGTGATCATCTTACACATGATGACTTTTTGTATACACCCCCTGGTGAGCCACTTGATGAGTTATATCATTTGAGAGGTACCCATCACACCAGAGCTCCGCACTATTTTGTCACCATCTACATCGTCCCCACGGGCGATGATGTCGGTCACCCCAGATTTTTATATCGATCACCCAGTAAGCCTCCTGATAGGCCACCCCATGTTAGCAATATCCAAGTCATTGTCAGGTCTTCCCTTAGAAAGTGTGTTGAGTATGTTGTGCTCTATGTGCATCGTTCGCTTCATTTGCATGAGTCAGTTGAGTCACTTGTTCATCATTTGCATGCATTACATGAGTCGGTTCGCCGACGAATAATAACAAGTAATGAAAATTATAAAGCCCATGTAGATAAGCGAAGGCGAGAACGAATTTTTAATGAAGGTGAAAGGGTAATGGTGCGAGTCCGCCCTGAGAGGCTCCTTTCGGGGCCTGCCAAGAAGTTAAGCGTGATGCGAATGGGTCCGTACTCCATTATTAGTCGTATTGGGACCAACGCCTACCGACTTGACATCCCAGCCAGTATGAGAATTCACCCTATGTTTAATGTTGAAGATCTGACTCCATACTATGAACCTCATGAGTATGTGGACCCGAGCAGTGGAGATACCCAGCCACCCCCACCCCCACTGTCGTTTCCATATCACCCTCATACGTCCTCACCCATTGTTGACCTCCACCCACCTGGGGACTCGTCTACTTTGGTTTCACCGCAAGCACCACCGATCGCACCGGGATCCACCACTCGTGAGTTGAGCGTTGAGAGCTTCATGGAGACCAGACTCCACCAGTGCATTCCCACTACAAACGTTAGTGACTCTTGGGGTACTTGCAGCTGGGCTTGACCGATTCGCCCCCGGACTTTAACTTCAACACGTCCGTCTCCATTCACCGGAGATGACAACTTTTCAGTCAGGGGGAGTTGATTGGCGAGGACACCCTTCCGCCGATGACACTTGGACGACTTCCGGTGGACCTCTTCGAGTTGTACCTGGCGATTAGCGAGAGAATTCCGATCCCAATTCATCGGGAGATGAATTCTTTCAAGCCGGGGAGATTGATGCGGAGCATAGACGAGGACACGCTTTGGGCCCGTTCGGGGCTGATTCGGCAACTTTCCATATATGTCGTGCCCGGATCGACGATCGGACTCCGCGATTGCGTCCGGAGCGTCGCCGCGAGTCAAAATACTATATTACTTAAAATTTTTTCAGTTTATTTTGATGTATTTTAAGGGCGAACCCACCGATCAATCATCGCCGTTGATGGGGAAACCCTAATGTGTCTTTTCTTATAAATTGGAGGTATGAGGGCTGATCTAAGGCATTGTTGGATTTGGAGAAAGAGTTTCCCGGATTCCAGCGATCCCTCCCGGTGCCGACGCCGTGGAACCCTAGGTGACGACTCCTAGGCCGCCAAACTTCCCTTCAAGGTAAACCCTACCCCCTCCATCATTTTCCATCATCTTCTCCCCTTTTCCACCACCATAATCCCCCCCCCAACAACCGCCGGCCTGCAGTCCAGCAAACCGGCCGAACCCCTGTTCCCCCCCCCCCCCCCCCCCCCCCCCCCCCCGTCCGCCGCCGCCTGTTGTCCAGAACCGGCTGCCGGCCTTACTGCTAGCCAAGCCTCCCCCTCCGCCACTTTCCTCTCCAAAACCGGCCACCCCAAGGGTTTTCTAACCCTAGCCGGCCACCCCAAGGGTTTTCTAACCCTAGCCGGCCACTCCTCTCTCCTCCCCTTCGTGGATCCATTTCCCACCGCCTCGAAAATCCTAGATCTATTTTGATCTAGTGCTACCACCCTCCGATCCATTATTTTCCCAATATCCATCATCCCAATAGCTCCAAAAATCCTAGATCAGTTCAGATCTAGGAATCTAGCCACCCGATCCGTTATTTCCACTGCACAAACCTTCCATTTTTTCCCGGATCTGCTCCTAAATAGCGGATCTACTCACCCCCGGTCTGGATCTACTCATTCGTGGCCGGATTCGCCGATTTACCATCTGTTACCACCGCTTTCCGCCGAGGGCAGCCACCGTCGCCTCGCCACCTGTTCCACCTCCGATCGCCCGTCTTTACATCCGGCCTTCAAATCCTCCAGTGCCTCGGTTCAGCCTTCTACGTTGTGAGCATTTATGCTATTGTATTCTGTGACTTCACATTTTCATTCGGTGTTTATCTATGTTTTGCTGAGATTATGGTTGTGTACTAGTTATTTCTTTTTATGCTAATAATTGTTTGTGGAATTATTCGCCGCGCGCTTGCTTAGGCCCTCCGAGCGGAGGAAGCCGTTGCCAAATTGCTAAAAATTAATTATTTGTGTCTTTATTTCAATTATTTGCGCGGCGTTATTAATTTCATTGCTTATAGTAATTTTTTTTGCCGACCGACGGCCACCTTGCATGTAGCAGTGCATTAGTGTGTCACTCCTGCACCTGCACGTAGAGTTGTAGTTTCCGAGCACCACTAGCCTACCCTACATCAATAAGCCATGCAAATTTTACTGAGTCTGGTTCTAAATCAAATGACAATAAACATCCACTACCAATATGGTGCTAAATAAACAACAATAGAAAATTAAACTACAATTGCAACTTATGCGTGTATGTGGAGACAATTGATTGTTGAATGTGGGCATCCAAGGTTGCTGCAGAATGGGAAAACATCAGGAGGGAGGTCTGAACTGGTGAAGGGGCTCAAATGTTGTAGATAGTGGCTGGTGGGGGTGGATTTGGGATGGCAACAATAAAACGAAGGATTTAGTGGCTGGTTGGGGAAGGGGAGCGGTATTTTGTTGCTGGCGGCAACCAATGTTTAAAATGTCGGCCGACAGCCGACATGTCCGGTTTGAACAAAAAACGACTTGCATAATGAAAATATAAAGGTTATGACGTTTTGCAATATGTCGACGGACATTTCGGATCAAATCCGCTATGTCATCCGCCGCCGACATTTTTAAAAGTCACCAACATTTATGATATCACCTATTATAAAAAACCCGTGAAATCAATGTCCAAATGATTCATTAATGCGGTCTAACAACTCTGCATGTCATTTTATTGATGTTAAAGTGTAACAATGACTCTTTTTTATATCAAGATTCTTAGGTGTAGTTTTTCTATTTGTGACAAAACATGAGCAATGCTTGAAATTCATTATATGGACACATGAGACCATCCACTGCCATAAAAATGATCCTTCCTCCGTTTGTCTGTTTTTCCTCTTGATTGTTCTCATTGAATTTTGTATAAAAAATCAGAAATATAACGCAAAGCAGTTTTTGATAGGTTTCAGAAGTATTTAGAACAAAAAATCTGTATGTTAACAAAAAATCTCTATGTTAACAAAAAACAGTGCATTTTTTTTCAAGTTTTTTAATTTATTCTTTACATTTAATCAATATACCTCATGATTTAGATTATCATTATATTTCAGATTTTTTTCACTTTTAATTTTTTTCTTACCTTTAAACAATATTTAATATATTTCAAGTTTTTGTATTATTTTACATGCATGTAAAAGATATATACAACTAAGTTAAAAACGTGTAAGAAAATTTAATGTAGATGATAATGTTTAAATAACATGCTATATCTTTAAATACAAATATTTTTTAGGAATCTGACATTTTAAAATGTCCCAGACATGTCTCCAACATCCGACATCCAACATCTAAATTTCAATCTGACATGTCTTCGACATCCGACATTTAAAACCATGGCGGCAATGGGAACTGGGGGATAGGGTGGCTATCGGGCTGGAGGTGGGGAGGTGAAGTACGACTGTGGCATAAAGGATTCAAAGGGGGGCTGGAGGAGGGGAGGCGGGGTAGCTTAAGTGATCAGAGGTGGGCTGGTAATTTCAGAAAAACGGGGCCGTCGGTGACAAGGAGGATAAGAGGGTGGCTTATGTTGATGGATCGCTGAAGGGAGGGGAGGAGGGGACTCGCATAGGGCTGGAGAGGAGGAGACGGGGGGGGGGGGGGGTCCCTGGTGTCGCACCATGGGGGAAACTCCTGGAATCGCTCTAGGGTAGACTTCGACGATTTGCGCAATATGCAAACTAACCTTCGATGATCCCCATGAACCGCTGCCTGCATTATTTATAACCCTAGAACCAACTTAAGCACTAGAATCAGACTGCTCTTAATGTCCGGGCCAATCAGACATCATATACAACTCAAAACGAAAAAAAGTAATATATCAAATTGACTCGAATTGAACATACAGACACAACCACAGACTCAGATCGTTCGACTGGGTAGCGGATCACCGCTTCTTGCGGGAATAGACCTGTGTCTGGCATTGCGCGCCATCAAAATGTATTTGAAGAGAGGGATACCAACTTAAATTCTTACCAGCAGGGTCATCAGCTAAGTGTTTCCTCCACCATTGTTTGGTGTCAACCTCAAGAAGGAGGGTTGCTAAGGCCACTTTCTTATTATGAGGGCATTGCATCACTTTCAATGAGTCTTTGGTCTTAAATAACCAATCTTCTATCTCCATGAGATTTTCTTCTCCACTGAAGTTAGAAGGGGAAGTCTCTAAAGTTACTCAGGTGGCGTCCGTTGTGATCTCCACGACAACAGGTGTAAGAGCTGAGATTAAATCCACTGCAGGTAAGGTATTCCTGAATATCATCAGGGCTTGGGTCATTTCCCTAGCAATTTCACCTGCAATCTCTGTAGGTGCCGGTTCTGCTGGTGCATTAACAATTTCCATGACAATTTCATGTATTCTATTTTGATGCGAAGGTTCACCCGTGTCAATACTACACAGTGCTTACAAAATGCAAGGACAAATTTTCACAGGCATTATTACGCCCCCTTCAATCTCCTTTCTTTCCCTCGCAAACCCATAAAGGAGTCCATCACATGCCTGGAGTTTCTTCCCAGTGTTCCTAGCCTCAAACGCGGGCTTGAAGAGAATTCATAAAACTACAAGTACCAATGAGGATTCAAGATACAAAATAGTTATCTAGTACCGCCTTAACAACAACATAGTTGAAGGGTTTAACAAATTTTGGGAGGTCATCTTCGTTGAAGATGACTTCTCCTCTTAGCGGTGCAGCTTGAGAGGTGGAAGCGACCTCTCTCCGATAGACTCACCCTAAACGGGCCTTCTTAGAAGATTCGAGGCCACCTCCTCTGTGAATGCAATTAATTTGACCTAGAAGGCCAATATATACGTCTATGCATTCACAACCAATGTCTTCTTGCTCGACACACTCCCACTATTGGGGGAGGTGAACTTTAACTATTTTATGGCCCTTAACAGAGATTGATTTATCATCGTTTTTTGCGAGCAACGTACTCCCGTAGTTTGCCTTCTTTTAACATCCTTTCCACTAGATCGCAGTGAGTTTGACAACTCTCCGTGTCCTGAACGACGTTTCTGTGGTACTCACATAAGAGTTCCTTATTTGTGTTCCCATACTCCGCCTTGAGAGGACGACGTCTCCTGATACCGAGTTACTTCTGGATGATTTGGACAACTTCATCCATTGGGAGAATTAGATCAGTGTACTCATGAGATTCTTCATATCTATTTGCGTGAGTGTTGGCTTGAATCGGTCGGGCCTGCGACGACGTTGATGGAACAACTTGTCGTAGAGGCTGTATGGTCCTGCTTCGAGAAGGGGAACGAGGCCGTGGCGGCTTAATTTGTTGGAAACAATTAGACAGAGGTGCATGTTGATGTTTAAAATTCCTTCCACGTTGCGGAGGTGGAATGAGCTCTGGGCGGTGCTTTTGGGTGCGATGAGGTTGAACGATGCGAGGTTGGGTGAGCTCCCATTATTGTCGTTGTACTAGTTGTGTAAGAGAGGAGACAAACTCAGGATCAGTCGTCTCCCCCTCGATAAAATGATCTGTCATGTTAATGAAGTCCATGTAAGAATCCAGTGGCTTTGAGATGACTTTGAATTTGAAGAGTCCTTCCTGAACTCCACACATCAAGGAGATTTGGTACATAACATGATCGACGTCATGTATTCTGAAATCTCCTCCTGGAACCTGTCAATGTAATGACTAAGGGCCTGTTTGGCGGGTCGGCACAACAACGACATGCAACTGATTTTTCTGCCACCCCGCCAAACAAAAAATAGGCCCAGGCGGTGGCTAGAAGCCACCGCTATTTTCCTGCCGCGAGTGGGGACCCGCGGCAGGCAGCGGTGCAGCCCTTTTTAAGGGCTGCAACACTGTTTTGTTCAAAAAAATTATTTTTTTAAATATAATAACTTTTATATATAATAACTTTTTAATATATATTAACGTTAATAATATATATTTTAATTAATATATTAATATTTATAATTAATTTTTAATATATTAACTTTAATATATATTAAAGTTAATAATATAAGTATTTTTAATTAATATATTAACTTTTATATTTAATTTTTAATATATTTACATTTTAAAGTTTAATAATTTTTGTATATATTTATTGCGGGTCAGTCGTGGCGCTCGTGACCAGTCGAAAACTATCCGCCCTAGCTCGTGAGCGAATCGAGCGCGCATATGTGCGTCTTGATGTTTGTTTGGAAGACCAAGCGGCCTCGAAATTATGCGAGCATGAGCCCGTTGGAATTGTAGCGTCGAGCCGTGTGAGGGCGTGAAAAAAAAATCTGTGACTCGTTCGAACCTATTTTGAGGAACCCCATCAATATTATCATTTAATATATTTAACTTTGACAATTACAAAATATTAATATATTTACTTTTATAATTAAATAAAACTAATAAATATAATGTTTATATATATTCAAATAAATATTTAATATCGAACAAACTGTTTAATTATTATTTGAATTCCGTAAATTCTCAAGATTTTTAAATTATTATTATCACTGTTTAATTTTAATTACTGTTTAATTTTGCACTATTGTTTCACATATCACTGCAAATATAGTTTTCCAAATAGCTTCATGAATTTTTCCACCACTGCAAAACAACAGATTCCTGCCCCACTGTTTCCCATCACTGCTTCTCCTAGCGTTGCAGCTTAGCCAAACAGGCTCTAAGGGTCTCAGACACCCCATGTTTAATCTGGAAAAGCATTTTAGGACCACTTTACCATTTCTTAGAGGTTGTAAACCTCGGAAGAAGTTCCCTCTAGAGTTCTTTAAAAATGTTGATGGATCTAGAGGGTTACTTATAAAACCAGTCTCTGGTCTTTCCATCAAAGGTCATGGACAATAATTTGCAGCGAATGTCGTTAGAGAGGTTTCACAGAGATATTGCAGACTCAAATGCCTGCAGGTGGTGGAATGGTTCTTCTCTCCCGATGAACCAAGAGAGACGAGGTTCTCTAAATATTACTAGAACATGTTCCCATCAGATTGCATCAGAGAAGTTAAAAAGCTTTTCTTCTTCCACTAGGTCTGTGAATCCATCAAAATCCAAAGATCGTGAAGGCCTAGGAATCGTAGAGACAATATTGAAAGTTCGCCTGGTATAAGCGAGTTCCTCCTCATCATGTTGTAGTCTAGGTGCGATTGTGAGAGTAGGTGAGTGAATATCAGGAGTTGCCGCAACCCTGCAGAGTGACTCAACTTGTTCTGAAAGTCTAGTAGCTCCTGTTAGTAACATGTTTAACTCGCTTCTGCTGATCATTCCTTACGAATTGTCGCGAGAACATTATGGCGATTTCCCACCCGCATTTCGTCTCTCCATTGTATCACGCTATTCACCTATCACTCTGATCTGAAGGTCGCGTGCTTGTTTTGTTGGGGTAGAAAATGCCTCTACTCCACTCCCACGAACAATGAAATAGTTAGGGGTACTATGAGTGGTTATTGCAAGTTACAAGTATCAGAGCGAGAAAAAGAGATGCTGAGGAAGGCGAGACCATGTGTCATACAACACGTACGTTTAGTTGTGCGTGATTGTCTTGAGTTCAAATTACATCCATGTTATAGGCCTCTCTTATAGTTCAATTGAGGACTCACAACATAGTTTAGGGATGTGCGCATATTGCGGTGATCCCTGCACAGTTTCCGATGCCTTTTGGCTACTGTTTATGCTCTATTCATAGGGGGTTGGGGGCCTAACAGCGGGCAACCTATAAAAAGGCGGGCTGCCCGCTTACAAACTAGAGAACACTAAGACGAGGGGTCAAAGAACTCTAAAGAATAGTAGGTGAGTTCTTGTTGATGGCTGGCGAAACCGTGCTGGTGGTCAATGAATTCTTTCGATGGTCAACGAGTCCCTTCAAAGTAAGGGAGATCCAAGCAAGTAGAGGCATACATGTTGAATATACCCATTATAGCGAGGGTTGAGGAGCTCTGTCAAACACTACAATTCACAAAAATTTCTTGAGCAGACTATTGGGTTTTGTTGAACATCTAATGCACAGGGGAATGTGCAAACTAATGCCAGGGAACCTTGCGAAATCAATAAATAGAGAAAGTTAAGCATACACCTGTGATGAAATCAAATTTCTTGAAGATTATGATGGATTTGAGAACCATAACGCAAAACAAAATCCACGTCTCTAAAAGTATCACACGAACGCAGAAAACACAGCGATGTTTGTCCAACAGTCTCGAAGTTGGAAGATGATCGCTCCTCTCAATAACAAAATACCAGTTTCATTTTGGCAAAGATTCCTCACTTTTCTTCTATACTCGAACGATTATTTTTTACACTTCCTCAAACTGCCCTTTTATATCCGAGAGAGAGAGAGAGAGTGAGAGTGGTTTCAAAAATCCCCCAAGAGTGGAAGTTATGGCGTTGGGATAACTGTATCCAATTCAAATCCCACAAACTGGAAGATCACGCCAAATATTTGGCCAAATTCGACATATATTGATTTCTCACATCGACATGCATCAAATTCTAATCGAGTTCTTACCAAATCGACGTACATCGATATCTCAAATCAACATGCGTTCATTTCTCAAATCAACGTGCGTCCATTTCTCAAATCAACGTGCGTCCATTTCTCAAATCAACGTGCGTCCATTTCTCAAATCAACGTGCGTCGATTTCTCAAATCAAAATCCGCTGTGTTCTACTCACTGCTTTGATTTCTGTCAAGCACAAACCACCCAACAGATGTCGATTTCTCAAATAGACTTGTCAAGTTTTGTATAAGCATTTTTTTTTAATCCAATTCGACGAACAACAAGTTCTAATCCCTATTTAATTAATTAAATACCATAAATAAATATTTTGGGGTTGATTTTTCATTTATATCTAATATAAGTATAACCAACACGATCATTCATCCAATTTTCGAACATTCTTAACGTGCGACCATGTAAGTTCATATTACGTTGACAGTAATATTAATTCCTTGATCACTTTTAGATCACAAATTCCAATAGAAACTGCTAAACAAGAGATCTAAACAAGTTTGAAATCACATAACCATAAATCAATAATGAAGATAAATATTCATACTGTTGAGAGTGCCCAAAGCTTGTATGTATTACTCAAGTGTCTAAATACAACGAGAGAATACAAATATATAGGAGAGAGGAGAGAAGAATAAATCCTATACATGATGTGGGACTAAAGAAGGAGGAGAAAGAAAACAAACAAATAGGGCCATTTAAATGGGCCTTTTACATGGGCTTTCCCAATACTCCCCCGCAAGCTGGAGCGTACAAGTCGTATGCGCCAAGCTTGGATAGGCACTGATAGAAGAGGGTACTAGGTAGTGCTTTGGTGAGGATGTCAGCAACCTGTTCAGTACCCGGAACATGCTTGAGCTCGATCTTTTTCATGTGTACTTTCTCTCGGATGAAATGACATTCTACCTCAATATGCTTTGTTCTTTCGTGAAAGACCGGGTTCTTAGCAATATGTATGGCAGCTTGACTGTCACATAGGAGGAGAGCTGGTGAAGATAGTTTAACTCCAAGGTCGGTAAGGAGACTCTCAATCCATGTGAGTTCAGAGACCACAACAGCCATTGCCCGATATTCTGCTTTTGCTGAGGATCGAGCAACCACTGCTTGTTTCTTGCTTCGCCAAGTGATCTGATGTCCTCCAAAATAGGTGCAAAACCCGCTAGTAGATCGTCGATCATCGAGGGAGCCAGCATAGTCGGCATCAGAGTATGCCACTAGTGTAGGAATGGAAGATGAGGTTTTGCATACAAGTCCTTGGCCAGGAGCTGTCTTAAGATATCTGAGAATGCGTTCCACAACCTGGAGATGAGAGCTTCGAGAAGAGTGCATATAGCGACTAACGAGTCCCACAGCGAAAGATATATCAGGTCTTGTAACTGTTAGGTAGATAAGTTTCCCAACTAGACGACGGTAATATTCTGGATTTTGTAGAAGAGAATCAGAATCTGAGCCCTGAGCACATAGTTTGTGATTTGCATCCATGAGAGTGTTAATAGGTTTGCAGCCAGAGTAGCCCGCATCATGAAGAAGATCCAGACAGTATTTTCGCTGCGAGAGAACCAGACCATCTGACCGTCTGGCCACTTCCAGGCCGAGGAAGTACCGAAGATGTCCCAGATCTTTAGTTTGGAAAACGGAGCTCAGATGTAGCTTAACGGCCTGTATGCTGTCCAAATCATTTCCAATAATAATGATGTCGTCGACATATACCAATAGGAGAACCGTACCCGTTGCCCGGTGACGAGTAAACAATGAGAAGTCAGCCGAGCTTCGAGTGAAGCCAATTTCTCGGAGAGCTTTGCTGAACTTGTCGAACCATGCCCGAGGGGATTGTTTGAGACCATACAGTGATTTGAGAAGGTGACAAACCCGTGACTCCCTCGTGGTCTCAAACCCGGGAGGTTGTTGCATGTAAACAGTTTCCTGAAGGTCGCCATTCAGGAAAGCGTTCTTGACGTCGAGTTGAAATAAGGGCCATTGACGATGGACAGCAACAGAAATGAGAATGCGAACTGTGTTGAGCTTAGCGACCAGAGAGAAAGTCTCGTCATAGTCGAGCCCCTGCTGCTGGGTGAAGCCACGAGCAACCAAACGAGCTTTGAGTCTATCAATGGTCCCATCAGGGGCATGTTTGATGACGAAGACCCATTTGCACCCAACAGGTTTCTGGCCGGGAGGAAGGGGCACCAAGGTCCAAGTCTGGTTCTCCCACAGAGCAGCCATCTCCTCTTCCATGACAGCACGCCACCCAGGATGTTGAAGAGCGTCCCGGACAGAAGTAGGAATAGAGACCGAGGATAGAGAAGTAGCCAAGGTCAGAAGAGGGGGAGAGAGGCGATGGAGAGAAACATAGTTCGCCATCGGATGAGCTGTAGAGGCCGGTACCGGAGCAGCAGAACACAGAGAAGCCGAGGTCGAAGCCGACTGCATAGGAGCAACGGGGGGAAGAGGGCGACGAGTATAGACCCGAATGACGGGCGGTCGAGGAGGGTCAAGGGTGGGAGGAGGCGGAGGAATGGTGGGAGGGGAGTGGACGGGGATCACCGGCCGTGGGATGGGGGGTGGTGGAGAAGGTGGCGGTAGAAGAGGTGGCAAAGGAGGAGGGAAGAAGGGTTGATCCTCCCGGAAAGTAACATCAGTAGAGACAGAGACCTTCCGGGTGACCAGGGAGTAGCAAACATAGCCCTTTTGGGTGCGGGAGTAGCCGACAAAAATATGTTTGGCCGCACGGGGATCCAGTTTGTCAAGAGTGGGGCCCAGGTTATGGACAAAGCAAGTACAGCTAAAAACCCGGGGTGTGAGAGGGAAGGCGGGTGCAGAGGGAAAAAGGAGGCTGAAGGGGAAAGCGTTCTGGAGAACCTGTGATGGGAGACGGTTGATAAGAAAACATGCGGTGGAAACCGCAAAGTTCCAGAAAACTTTGGGAACGTGCATGTGGAGCATGAGGGAGCGAGCAACATCAAGCAAATGTCGGTTCTTGCGTTCGGCGACCCCGTTTTGCTGCGGGGTGTAGGGACAAGAGGTCTGATGAACAATACCGAAGTGTTCGCAGAGAGTGGCAAACTCATGGCTAGTGTATTCCCGAGCATTATCAGAGCGAAAAGTTTTAATGACGGTAGAGAATTGCGTACGAGTTTCTAACACAAAAGCCTGAAAACACGAGAAAGCTCAGAGCGATCACGTAGGAGATACAACCAGGTGGTGCGAGAGTAATCGTCAATAAAGGTTATAAAATAACGATAACCAGAGATGCTAAAAACTTTGTATGAGCCCCAAATATCAGAATGTATTAGATCAAAAGGAGCAGAGCTCCGAGTACAATCTGCGGGATAAGAAGCACGAGGCTGTTTGCCAAGAATACAGGAATCACATTTAAAAATAGGAAGAGAGATGTCAGGAAGCGCTTTCTGGAGGATAGGTAGAGGGGCATGCCCAAGCCGACAATGCCAATCAGTAGAAGAAACAGAGGAAAGTGATGTGAGAAAGACATCGAGGAGGTAGAGCCCGTTCTGCAGTCGACCCATACCAATGGTAATCTGCGTCTGCCGATCCTGTATCAAAAAACCAGAAGAGGTGAAGGTGATATAACAATTCATATCAGTAGTAATACGACCAACAAAAAGTAAATTAAATGGCGAGGCCGACACATAAAGAACGGAACAAAGAGAGAGAGAGGGATGGAGAAAGAGATCAGCACATCCGGAGACCGGAACAATCGCACCATTGGCTACAGTAATAGACGGGGGATGAGGAGCATCGGAGAACCGGGGCGGTTGCATGGAAGTGATGTGGTGGGTGGCTCCCGAGTCCAGGATCCAGCGGAAGCCGGAGGAAAGACAGGCAGTACCTGCAGTGGAGGTGGAGACAATACCTGCATGGGAGGTGGAGGCAAGGGAAGCAGAGGGAGGGTTGAGGAGCCCCTGGAGTTGTTGCAGCTGAAGGCAAAAAGCCTCAAAATCCGTACCAGTCGGAGGAGAGCTATCGGTAACAACAGCAGTAGGCGGGCGATGAGGGTAGCCATGTTTCTTGTGACAGACCGCTTCAGTATGGCCATCCCGGCCGCAGTAGGTGCACTTGGGCCGTCCGCGGCCACCACGGCCCCGCCCACGGGAGCCCGTACGTCCACCCCGAGTAAAAGAGGGCGGGGGGAGTAAAGGAGGAAGGGCCTGCTGAAGAAGGGCCGGTGAGGGTGGTGCAGGTGCCTCCGGGGGAGGTGGTACGCGAAGTAACATCGAGCAGACATCAGAGAAGGAAGGGGTAGTGGGTGAAGCCAGAACCTGGGCCCGGATACTGTGAAGGTGTGGCGGGACGCGAACCATAATCATAGCAATTCAAACAGCCTCCTTCTGGGCGCGTTGAGCAACGAGATCAGTAGTCGCGGGTTGGTGCTGAATCCAGGCCTCCGTTAGAGTTTTAGCACGAGCCACGAAGGAGGTCATGTCCAGAGCTTTGCCAACATCCAAAGCTTGAAGATCAGTGATGATGTCAAAAAGGTGTTGAAGACTGTCCTTGCCCGAGTACAACGAATGAAGTTCATCCCACATGGCCCTGGCGGTCTCATGATACATGATCATCTGGTACGGCTCACCCTGCACCGAGTTCAGGATCCAGGTCTGGACTCGACCGTCATTTCGGAGCCAATCATCAGTAGGAGTCGGTGAGCCCTGGGTGAGGTGACGAGCAAGACCCTTGGCTTGTAAGACCCGGCGGACGGAGTGGACCCAGGGGATGAAGTTGGACTTGCCAGAGAGGGAAATAGTAGTAATCCGAAGCTCATCGCGGAATTCGAGAGGAGGAGCCACGTGGTCGGCCGGGGTGTGAGCGGTAGTGGAGTCGCTGTAGGACATGACGACTAGGAGCAGTCCGCGAACTGGATGGAGGAGAAGAGGCGGGCAGAACCAGCGGACTGAGGATGAGCAGACAGCAGGGCGCGACGAGTACAAGCCGCGCGACAAGCAGTGGGCTAGAGGAGGTCGCGGCGAACTGGATGAGGTCGCGGCGAACTGGAGCAGTCCGCGGCAGAGGTCGCAGCGGTTTGGATCAGATCGCAGCGGACTGAGGCAGGCCGCTGAAAACCCGTGGCGGACTGAAGAAGAGACCGCGAGGATGAAGAAGCCACGCAGCAACAAGAAAGAAGAGGAGCGCGCAACGGACAAGAGGAGAGCCCGCAGCGGACAGGAGCAGTCCGCAAGAGACTGCGGATAGGGAGTCCGCGAGCAAAGAGGCTCGAGCGGACAGAAGCAGAGCGGGCTAGCGAGGAGCAGTCCGCGAGGAGTAAGAGCAGCGGGCGAGAGGAGCAGTCCGCGAGCAAAGAGGCTCGAGCGGACACCAGCAGGGCGCGCAGCGGACAGGAAGGAACGTCCGAAGCGGAAAGAAGAGGTGGGCCCCACGAGTCAGAGCAGAAGATGGCTATAAGAAGCCTGAGGAGGGTGGAACCACAGAGAGAGAGAAGAGAGGCGGATGCAGAGGGGCAGTCCGCAGGAGACCGGAGCGGACAGAAAGGCAGTCCGCAGGAGAGCCGAGCGGACAGAAAAAAACGGCAGTCCGCAGGGAAGGCGTACAAAAAATAGTCCGCAGAGAAGCGGGTGCAGAGGGGCAGTCCGCAGGAGGCCGGAGCGGACAGAGAGGCAGTCCGCAGGAGAGCGGAGCGGACAAAAAAGGCAGTCCGCAGGAAAGCCGCAGCTAGAGGGAACCTCCCTCTGATACCATGTTGAGAGTGCCCAAAGCTTGTATGTATTACTCAAGTGTCTAAATACAAGGAGAGAATACAAATATATAGGAGAGAGGAGAGAAGAATAAATCCTATACATGATGTGAGACTAAAGAAGGAGGAGAAAGAAAACAAACAAATATGGCCATTTAAATGGGCCTTTTACATGTGCTTTCCCAATACATACGATAATACAATATTCACGAAATAAGGGGGTGCCAATAAGTGAAATAGATCCGGTGGATGGATATGCAATATTGTTGTCCCTGGAATAGTGGCAGCGGTGGGAGGGCATCTCAGGGCTGAAGAAGTTTGCGACAAGACACGAGAGAAGGTGATGGGAGGGGGCTTCATTATTGCCATCGGTAGCTTGGGAAGGGGCTGACGGTAATGAGTGTTCCTAGATTTGGCTGTGGATGCAGGGGCTCGTGTTCTGGATGTGTGGGTTGACTGTCAGAGGTATTTGGAGGATGGAGGGGTTACGCTAGTGGTTGAGAAGAGGGATGCAACATCCCAATATTAACGTTGCGTTAAATTAAATTTCAGGGCCAGATCGCGTGCAAATTAATCGAGCCGACGACCTATGAGGTAACAATCTATTTTGTTTAATTAAATTGATATGCAAGATTATCAGATATTGGATAGTCGGCTCGTAATTGAAATTTTATGTATTGATCGACCTGAATTTGGGATTTCAGGAGTTTTAGCATGCTCAAATTTGGATGTCATGGGTGACATTATTTGAATTAGGAGCATTTTAAATAAAAGAAGAAAGCACACGCCGGTTCAGTTACTAAAAACCGCTTCCCTCGATAACCGATAACCCCACTCACGAAAACACACATTCCTCAAGCCGAGCGGAAACATTTCCGCACTCCAGGAGGCGCCGTTCGTTCTGTTTCTCGTAGCCGCACACAAGAAGGAAGCCGGAAGCCCTAATCGACCACTCGTCCTTCGCCGGAATCAAGTGCTGACCCCTCCTCCCTCTACAGGCTCCGACGGCCTCTTTCCTCACTTTCAGTGCCTTGGGAGGTTCTGTTTCTAACCCTAGCCTGTGGTAGAAGTTTCCTTTTTCGCCGTTTATGTTTCCGGTGAGTGTTTTTGTCATTCCTCGTTATATTCAAGGGTTATTTTCACCTCTGCCTCGCGATCATGCCCTTTTGCCTTTCGATTCTAGATTTTCTTTTGGAAGGGTTGATGCGTTCGTGTGCCAAGGTTTGATCGATCTTGTATAATCTCATTTATTGATCGAGGTAACACATATGTTTGTGTTCTTTTTCCTCCATAGATAATTACTTATCGTCACTTAGAGTAAAGTTCCACCGAAACCCTAGACGAGGATTTGGCTAATTTGGATTTTGGTTGGAATTCAGATTTTGGGTAGAGCATTGGAGTTAAGGAGTGTGTAGTGGACAGATATATTCAAAAGGATTATGTCGCCTCGCCGTGTTTACGAACGTTGAAACACCACGGTAAGAAATTCGACTCCTTTTAGTTGAACATTTCAGACTATTTAAATTCATGTTTAATTATGTCAGTGTACGTATTTAGAAATTACAAGTTCCTATAGTCAGGACCAAGTCAAAGGGGTAGGTAAATGCTTAGGTTAAATTAGCAGATTTAGTGTCATGAAAATCCGAAGCCCAACGTATTTATCTTAGAGCGCCACTCCGTAGTTAATTCACTGTATGATAGTCTAAATTTTTATTCAGAAAAGTAGCGAGGAAGGTTCATCCTCGTGTTTATGGTGGAGGCACACCATCGTGTTCTCAGGGCCAGTTGGTCACCACTCGAACTTCAAGCTCAGGGTCAATGACCCTTGTTACAGATATGAAACTCCTCAGATAGGAATCTGCGTTTCACTTGAGGGACATCCAATTCAGGGCAGTTTGCCACTCAGACTGCGATTTCTAGTTGAGCACAGTCGTCCTTGGTGACATGAGTTATTAAGAATTTAATGAAATTGGTTGAAGCCTACAATGGATATAACTCCAAAACTTCAGAAATCAGCAATTAATACAGTTAAGAAAAGAGTGTGTCAGATCACACGATAGGTCAGTTCTACGCCAGACCATGATCTCAGGTGGCACGTATAACGTTAGAAAAAATTATGCAAATCTTATATTTAAGTAATATGCACTTTTAATATTTTTTAAAGTGTTGTTGGAGGGAGTAGTTTTTCTTACTCTCCAGAGGGCCTGACCCATTTGAAACTTGTTTTTACAGGGGGCTCAGGTCAAGGGATTTATTACTTAGGATAGGCGGCGTAGTCTTCACAGTCACAGTCGTCAGTTTTGTTCATTTGTACCATTGTTGTTGTACGTGCTGTTATTTGCAGACTTTATGTATTTGTTGTACTTCACTCATATTATGTTGTATCTGTTTATTTCAGACTGACAATATATCAGTTTCATAGTGTTGTTTACTATTTTAGTTGACTCTGTGAATTCAGCTTTGTGAGGTACACTTTTACCCCATGTTAATATTTCTTACTCTACTTCTGCTGTAAGTTTCCTTTTATCACTTTTAATTTACCCGTTTTATACCAGTTTATATACCGTTACTTAGTTTACTTTTTATCGCGGACCCGATCAGACTGCTGATGTCCTTTTAAACTAGGTTTGAAGTATTACAAATTGGTATCAGAGCTGGTTTAGGATCCCTGGACCCAAAAAATTCACAGAGCCATAGAGTTGTGTCTGAATCAAACTCTCGTCAATAGAGTCATCGAGTTAGTCTAACTCTTTGTTTTCGCGGGTATATAAAAATGCTTTCAGTAGCGAATTTTCAGATATGTTATCTGTAATAATTCCTTTTCTATGTCCTTTAGGCACCTCGAGCCAGTGAAGCGGAAGAACCATCATGTCAGAACACTGATCCTGATATCGCCATGAGTGATGCTAGCGCGCCACTTTGCGCCACCCGCACCAGTAGCATCAGAACCGGCTGATTTGACAACCCAGATTGCCAAGGCAGTAGCAGTAGCTTTGTTGGAATTTCAGAGAGGACAGCCTGCAGGGATCCCAGCTCCAGCCCCAGCACCAGTCCCTGCACATGCAGTTGTGGAGGTCGGTATGGATCGTTACTTAAGGGATTTTAAAGTCCTCCATCCTTCCAATTATAGTGAGGATGGAACCCCGATGGATACAGACAATTGAATTGCAAACACCAGAGATTTGCTGAATGTTATGGAATGTCCAAAAAATAAAAAGTTCCACCGACAACTTTTCTCCTTCGGGGTGAGGCAAAAATTTGGTGGACTAAGTATCTAGCAGATGATCCTGCCGGTAAGACATCACGTTAAATTTCATATTTTATTAGAAATTATTATCGTTAGTGTGGCGTAATGTGACATTTACCTTGTCAGGTCGTACAACAGATATGTTTACTCGAGGAGATTTTTCTAGGGCTCTTGCGAAATGGTTTGTGCCCCCTTCTGCTCGTCGAGGTCTTCAAGAGAAGTATCTCAGACACTTCTAAGGGGATAAGACAGTTACCGAGTACGAGCGAGAACTTACTCACTTATCTCGCTATGCTGGCTCGATGTAGGAAGATGAAGCTGAGAAGTGCAACCGTTTTGTGGATGACCTGCGAGACGTTTTGAGACAGCCATTGATGACCATGGTCAACGCATATTACAAGAGTTCGGTGGATATGGCAAGAAGATTAGAGGCTGTAGATGGGTTGTGCGAGGGATTGTTGTACGAGTGGGTTGTGGGAAGTTACATGGAGAGATTTCTAGTGATGGGTGGCTGAAGGGATTTTGACAGGATTGTGGGATGGAGGGACCGGCTTGGAGGAGGGGATACAAGGGATAATTGGAAATATCTAAGATTCATCATCTAGGATCTCACAGGTCATCACCCTGAGAGTATCGCTTGAATCCGGGAGTAACAATTCTCTAAAATTTTCCAATACCTTGACTGCTGCCTCTTTGCTCTTATTTATAATGTAACGACAATAGAGCACCCTGTGTCAAGGGTTATGATTTTTCATTATTGTCAGAGACCCCATATCATTAAAAATTACTAAAAATAATAATGTAATACATGAAAAA
Source organism: Platanthera guangdongensis (assembly GCA_039583875.1). Taxonomy (NCBI): domain Eukaryota; kingdom Viridiplantae; phylum Streptophyta; class Magnoliopsida; order Asparagales; family Orchidaceae; genus Platanthera; species Platanthera guangdongensis. The sequence goes on from CM077165.1 coordinate 147,340,207, forward strand.
TGTGTGAACTAAAGTTCAGACGCATCTGTGGAGTAGGATCGTCGATCCGATCAAACTCTCGAATGCGAATACACAATCGTGAGTCCTGCCTTGTGACGAGCCAAATTTGGTGGATGATCCTCATCACATTGTCATCCTTATCACTGCTTGAAAAATTTGCTTACTCATCTTTCCGCACCATTGGTGAATATGTACATTTGGTGCTAATTTTATTTAAACATTTCCTTTTTGTGATTTTAAACTACTTAAGTTTTGGCGAATCCTCTATTCACAATAGATTTTTATGAGTCTAATGACCCCATGTGTCTCTACTTACATTGGGTGTACGCAGCATCTCAAATCTATTTTGTACTTGAAGTAACTGGTGATCTGGCATTTACCCCAACAGATTCTGTCTACTGGTTTCATTCAGCTGTGTTCTGAAGTTTTTCGTGAGCTTCCTTCACATATACTAGCACAAAGCATTATTTTCTCCTTTCTTCTTTAGTCCTGCTTGTTATACCCCATGCACTGTCGATTTTCAATCTCATATTTGATCCTAGTTACTACACGTATCACAGTAATATCTCTTGATCCTTCTATATGATGAGGTAGTGTGTGGGAGGTGGTGACCAGTGAAAACCCGCGGTGCAATGGTGAGACTCTACTAAAACTAGCAATGATGCACATGCAAATAAAGACAAGATCCGGTATGAGATTTCATGTAAAAAAGTAAATTGATAAACAACTGCAGTACAATCACAATTGAGATTAGTAGCATAGAAATAATTTGCAATCAAATACTCTCTGCATAAAGAGAATGTTAAAATTAAGAACGCCTTGATCTAAGCCATGCAGTTATGAAATTTCAATGAACCAATCAACTTCAAACAATTATCACTAAGAAATAGGCTCCATTCGTACAATGAGAAACATAAAATTTTTTTAAAAAATCACATGCGCATAAGGGAACTGAAGGATGAAAACACGGCAATGGGAGTATGATAGCGACAACGGAGGATGACGACGTCGATTTAATGATGGTCGTGGGAGGTGAGATGGGAAGGGAGTGGGGAATATGTGGTGGTAGGGATTGGGGAAGGAAAAGGAGAGTGGTGACTGTTGGTGTGAGGGTGAAAGGACGTGATGCAAATTATACTTCGAAATTCCCAAGTTTAAATGAAATTAGCCGGGCACAAAATTAAACATTCCAACAATGAGCCTTTCTATCACAAAATGGTGAACAAACGGCGAGGAGTGGTTAGGACGAGAACGTGCTACACGGGAATGAAACAATCTTGCTGAAATAATTCATAATAAATGCTAACACAGAAGATTGAGGGGAGGGGAAAGGAGAGATCTCACCGAGGGGCTCCCGCAGTAGCTTTCGATTTTCAACAGCGCGGTCACAGTAGGTAGACAGAGAAGTGAGAGGAGGAGGTTGCGACGGGGTGGCTGGAGGATGGTGGAAGAGGGGAGGGGTGTTCCGGCGGTGAGCTGTAGTGGAGAGGGTGGAGGGGGCTCTCGGGTGGCTGGAAACTTTGCTGGAGGTGAGGTAGTCGACCAGATTAAGAGGGGATGGCGGTGGAGGAAACGTCGCGGGGTTGGAGCTGGGTTGCGGGGTAGGCGGATGCGGGGTTCAGCGGTGAAGCTGGGGTTCGGTGAAGAGCGAGGTAGGGAAGCAGGCGGAGGACGGAGCTGTTGAAGAGGACCGGCGGCGGAGAAGCGTGGCGCTGGGTCGACGAGAGCTGGACGGGGCTTTGCGGCGGGATTTCACCGAGAGAGTGAAAACTCAATCTCGGTATTTCTCCAACGCTCCCTAGGGCATCCACACATATGGCTATTTATAAGCCCTTCCCCCCTTTAAATAAAATGAAAATTATTATGAACTTACAATTTCAGCAAAGGTGTTCAAAAAAACCAAATAACGACGACGACCCGCCCGCCGATGCCAAACCGGACCAATCCACTCAGGGTCACGCGAGGTGGTCAGTCTCACGTGTCGGGCCACAATACGAGAAATTTAAAACATACATGTCCGTGACAGTAAATAAATAAACGACAACACCAAACAACATTTCTGCGACAGTAAATAAGCAAATAAAAAACGAGACGACACTAGAGTGTCGGCGACAGGATCACATCAGTTCCCCCGGGGTGGAGAGAACTCGACTCCGGCGAGACTGAGCTGATGGCCGCAACAGAGAGATCTGGACGTCGACCCTGGAGCTCTCTGGTACTGATCCAACTGCTGTCCAAGATGTCCCTTCCCCGCCAGGTAACCAAGTAACGCTGGTAAGCACCTGCACAAGTCTGGAACTCCCGAACATCAAGCACCTGATCAATCTCCTCCGTGGTAGGCGTGAAGGCCGACTGAAATCCCTCAGTCGCCCCGGGCTCCAAGGTAGGTGGTGGCACAGGCGTGGTAGGTAGGGATCCATGGAAAGGGCACAAGTCCGCCATAATGAAGATCGGCGATGTACCAAATTCCAAGGGCAGATCAATAAGGTAGGCATTCTCTCCCAACCGCTTCCTACCTGAAAAGGACCGAAACGACACTGTCAAAGCTTGTGGTAAGTCCCACTTGTTGATGCGCGAAAACGACACCGCCTAGTTAACACGGAGGAGTGTTCGGTCTCACGGTCAAGGAGAGGAGGAGGATGAAGGTTGCAGAGATGAAGAGGAGAGGAAGCTTCTGAGTGCTCGAGAGTGGAGCAAATGCTTGTTCAAAGGTTGCGGGGATAGAGGAGAGGTTTGCTGAGAGCAGCCGGGAAGGCTGATGATCAGCGGAGGAGGTTGATCAGGAGCTGTCGAGCAGACAGTTACTTTGATGGTTGTGCTTGCAGGTTGACGCCGAGAGAGTTGAGCTGAGCTGAGAAGAAGAAAGAGGGCCGCTAGCAGCGGCAACAACAGACTTCGCCCGCCGCGACTTAAATGCCACTCTTGTGACGGGCTTTCCTTTGATTAATATTGAGTTATTACAGCTTGCTATTACACCTTTACAAGAAAGCAATAAAGAGGTACAAAGGGAAGCTGGCGGCTAAGGAAGGAGTGCCAGAAGAGGCCGCGCGGACTGACCTTGGAGGCCGGCAGACCGCACGGTTAAGGGAAGAAGAAACCGCGCAGACTGGAGAGTCTGGTCGGCAGGCCGCGCGACTAAGAGCTGAGGAGAAGGTGCAGACTGAGAAGAGGAGTCCGCAGGGGTTGACTGCTTGAGCTTGCTGTGAGCTGTCTTCGAGCGTGAGCACCTTGGCGATGTTGTGTACCCCTCCCAAAATGAGAGGCATGAGGGTCTATTTATAGGCCCGAGGAGGTAACGGCTTCCGGTGACGTTACCCCCGGTGAGACGGTAACTTGAGCGAGAAGAGGATGGAGTCCGTCGAGTCCGCAACAGGCCGTGCAGACTGGGGCTTGCTTCTGGAACTGGTCCTGCTGATGGCGGACTTGGAGGAGAGTCCGCCCCTACTAAGTTGATCGAGCCCGCGCCAAGAATGTGCGCGCTCAGGGACTATCTGCCCGCTGCTGGGAAGCGGGAGCTGGAAGCTGAGTGGCGGACTGCGAGGAGAATCCGCGGAGTCCGCCGCTGCTGAACTGAGCGAGCACGCGCTAAGGGTGCGAGCTGAGGGGATAACCGCCGCGTCCGCCGAGCACGCACGAGGCTGCGCGGCCTGGGACTGCCTTGAGGAGGTTCTGCTGCTTGGCGGATTGGGAGGAGTCCGCCACTACTGATCGAGCCCACACCAAACTGTGCGGGCTGAGGAGGTTGTCCGCTTGCTGGAGAGAAGCGGATGCTGGAGGTGAGGAGTGGAGGGCTGCATAGCGAATCCGCTGAGTCCGCGCCTGCTGCTAAGCTGAGTCCGCCTATGCCGGAGCGAAGAGTCCTGCTGCTGAGGAGCTGAGGTTCATCAACGTAGGCAGACTGGAAGGTTTGGTTGCACTTCGAGTCCGCCCAGCTCGCGATGAACTGGATGTTGCTGTTGGTCTTTGCGGGTAGCCGGGGAGCTGGAGCGTCCGCGCTCCTTAGGCGGATTGATGAAGCTGGCTGCCCATGCTGCTGGAGTCCGCCACTGTTGAATGGAACTTGCCGCTCTGGCTGGGTGGCAAGGGATTCGCGACCTGCCGGACTGACGAGGCAGGCCGCGCATGTTGGCGAGGTGGAAACCGAGGTAGCTGGCTGGGGGCCTGGAGGCAGGTCGCCACTTTTGTTTGGCGGTTTGAGCGGTCTGGGCGGATAGACATTTGAGTCCGGCAAAGGGGGCATCTGTTGAGAAAAGCGGCGATTTAGCTGACAAGGCGCGCGACCTGCATGGGCGGACTGAAGAAGCAGTCCGCGGCCCCTGTTGACCAAGGAAACAATGCGCGGCCTGGGCGATCAGACCGCTGAGACCGCCCAAGCCATGCGGCCTGAGCGGACAGAGAAAAATTTGTCCGCCCATCCTAGAACGTCGCGACCTCCAGGAGGAACCGGGAGCAGGTCGCGACTAGCGAGCTGCTGCCTTTGGGAAGGATCGCCGATTTTTGGGTTAACACCACTGAGAAATCTTTCCTTTCTAAAGTGTATCAACACCCAATCTCCTTCCGAAAAAGACAAATCGCGCCGATGGCTATCGACGCTAACCTTGTATTTTTCAGATGTCACCTGCAGCTTATTGTGAATAAATTCATGCAAAGATTTTAAGCTTTCAACCCAAGTAGTAGCATCAAAAGAAATGCGCTCTTAGGAAGGTAAAGAATGACGATCAAGGTAATGGGGAATAGGAAAGCCATAAACAATCTCGAAAGGAGACTTTTCGGTGGAGCAATTTATGGTACTGTTGTATGCAAATTCGGCTTGAGCTAGCGCTAAGTCCCACTGCTTGAGGTGCTCTACGACTAGACACCTCAATAAATTACCCAAACTTCGGTTCACCACTTCAGTTTTCCCATCAGTCTGGGGGTGGTACGCCCTACTAAAATTTAATTTCGTGCCCAGTTTTCGCCATAAGGTTTTCTAAAAATAGCCCATGAATCGAGTGTCCCTATTAGAAGTGAAAGTGCGGGGAACCCCATGGAGTCGAACCACCTCTCGAAAGAAAAGATGGGCTACGTGTGCGACATCAGAGGTTTTCTGGCAAGGTATAAAGTGAGCCATTTTGGAGAATCTATCAACAACTACGAACACAGAGTCAATTCCTCGCGCCGCAGTAGGGAAACTGCTAACAAAGTCCATGGAGACCTCGTCCCATGGCCGCTCAGGAATAGGTAGCGGCGTGTACAACCCAGTGTTCTGGGACTGTCCCTTAAACAACTGGCACGTGTGACAGGTACGAACGTGGATGCTAACATCCTGCCTCATGCGAGACCAATAATAACGCGAAGTCGCTAGATCTAGCATCTTGGCTTGTCCGACATGTCCACCTAGCCCGGATGCGTGCAACTCGGCGAGCAAGGCCTCACGTAATGGACACTGGCAGATGCACAATCTGATGCCTCTACATAGGTACCCCTCGCTTACACAGAAATGTCCCATCGGGTCCGCCCCATGCGGCTGACACTCCGCCCACACGACACTAAAATCGGGATCAGTGGCATACAACTCCTTCTGAGAGTCCAAATCAGTCAAACGAGGGTGTAAAGATCCTAAAAGATGCGCTCGTCGACTGAGGGCATCAGCGACTCTATTGGTGACCCCTGACTTATGTCAAATGTGAAAGGTGTCCTCCTGCAGAAAAAACGGCCCATTTAGCGTGGCGCCGAACCTCCTTCTGGGAGTTCAGATAACACAACGCCTCATGATCCGTATTCAACATGAACTCGCGCTGTATCAAGTAATGCCGCCAATGTCGGAGAGCCTGTACGATGGCGAAAAACTCGAGATCGTAGGTCGAATATCTCATTTTTGCATCGTTCAGCTTCTCACTACAGGTCGGCCCTCCTAGCTCAATACGGCCCCAATACCTATATGTGAAGCGTCGCAATCTACTTCGAAAACTTTTTCAAAATCAGGAAGGGCCAGAACAGGAGCACTAGACATTTTCTCCTTCATAAGGAGGAATGCCTGCTCCGCCTCGGCCGTCCCCGCGAATTGCCCCTTTCAGAGGCAATCTGTGATGGGTGCGATGTGGGTGCTAAAGTTGTGAATAAAACTACGATAGAACGAAGCTAGACCATGAAATCCACGTGCCTCGGCGAAATTCCTGGGGGTGGGCCAGGACTCTATCGCGTGGATCTTTTCCTGGTCCACCTTGATGCCCTCAGAAGAGACGATGTAACCCAAAAAGGTGAGACTACTAGTGAGAACGGTGCATTTTTTTAAGTTGATGATCAAGCGGTGTTCGCTCAAGATCTGCAGGAACTGTCGAAGATGTCTATGGTGCTGATCAGGGTCGAGACTGTAGATAAGAATGTCGTCAAAGTAGATAACTACGCAAGTCCCCATCAGGGGCCTAAGGACCTGGGTCATCAATCTCATAAAGGTGCTGTGAGCGTTGGACAAACCAAAGGCATGACCAACCACTCATACTGATACAATCCCTCTCTTGTTTTGAAAGACATCTTCCATTCATCTCTGGGTCGGATCCGGATCTGATGGTAGCCACTCTGGAGATCAATCTTCGAAAAAATCTTCGCCCCACTCAACATGTCGAGCATGTCGTCTAATCGGAGAATCGGGAATCAGTACTTGACTGTAATTTTGTTGATAGCGCGGCTGTCAACACACATACACCAAGTTTCGTCCTTCTTGAGAACAAGAAGGGCAAGAACAACACAGGGACTAAGGCTTTCCCTCACACGTCCCTTCTGGAGAAGCTCGGATACCTGTCTCCTGAGCTCCCCGTGCTCTCTCGGGCTCATACGGTAATGTGGTAGGTGGGGCATGCTTGTACCTGGGACTAAATCGATGCAGTGCTGGATGTCCCTCAGCGGTGGAAGCTGGTCGGGCAACTCGTCCGGGGTGAGGTCGCTAAACTCAGTGATCAGTTGTCGAACGACCGCATGAATTTCCACAGAGGTAGTAGGGGACTCCAGGCCGACTAATACATAAGCGACGGTACTCTCTCGCATCCCGTGACAAAACTATCGCTCTGTCAAAAACATGCGAACAGACGGATATGCCATGGTGGTTATCGTGGTCGTGGAGATAGGATCCCCGGCTGGGGCAGCCATCGGGGGGGGGGGGGGTGAATCGCTGTGGAACAAGACGGTTCTTCTGGGGCAGAAGAACCGTCTTGCGACCGCGATGTTCGAAGAAATAAGAGTTCCTTCGCCCGTCATGGATAGTGCTTCAGGTATATTGCCACGGACGCCCCAAGAGAATATGACACACATCGAGGGGTGCAACATCGTATCACACCGAGTCAGAATAGGAAGACCCAATGGTGAACGCCACGAGACATCGATGTGATATGACCATCGTGGTGCCACTAGTCACCTAGGATAACTCATAAGGACGCTCCAGTTTCTGAATCTGGAGGCTTAACTTCTCTACCATGCGTTGGGAGACGAAATTCTCCATGCTCCCGCTGTCAACGATAATATAACAGTAGTGATCTTGGATGCGAGCGGTGGTGCGAAAGATATTGTGCCTCACCCAAGCGTCATCAGTGGTAGCTCTCGGAGTAAGCATGCTATGCTGTAGAACACAAATCAACTGATCTGGCTGCTCGCCCTCTACCTCACACTCTCCCTCAAGGGGGTCCTCTGTCTCTCTGACTAAGTCGCTCTCCCAGATCCCATACTCCGGATCTCGTCCATCGTCAATCTCAATAACCGCGGTAAACTGACGTCTCGGACACTCAGATGATTTATGTCCCGGCTCCATACATTTGAAACAACGGAAGATCGGCTTAGAGGTGACAACCTCTTTCCCTTTTACGGAATTCGAGGAGGGGTCCGCAGGGGTAGGAGCTGGCAACGCGGGTCTGACACTAGAAGGTAGACCAGGGGTGGGTGACATAGTCGCCCTGGTGGTCGATGTCGAAGAGGAAGAGTAATGAGTCCTATCAGTCAACTTCGGCCCAGATGTCCTCTTCTGGAGAGCCTCCACTCGGCGGGCTCGACAAGAGATCTCCCCTAAGTCCCGGAAATCGTGTAGCTCTAGCTGGTCTCGTATCGCGTATCGTTGCCCATTCAGATAGCGGGCCACGACCATATGATCTTCCTCCTTCAGATCTAAATGTGACTGGAGGACCAACAACTCGTTCGTGTACTCATCGATGGTTTGCTTATCCCGTCGAAGGTTGTCATACCTTCGATACAAGGTTTGCAGGAAATCAACTGGGACTTACCTCCTCTTGAGTTGAGCTTTGAACTCAACCCAGGTGGTGACAGGTTGTTGCCCCATAGTGTAACGCGTCCACTCGATTTGCCACCACCATGTGAGTGCGGGGCCTTTCAGTTTCAGGGTGACATACTCCACCTGTTGGTGGGCAGGGGTGCGCTTCCAACTGAGGAATCGATCAAGCCGCTCGCACCAATCAAGACACACCTCAGGCTCGAGTGTGCCCTCAAAATCCCCAACATCCAATTTGATACCCGCATCCCACCTAGGTGGATGCCCGTGTTCGTGATGAACTGGTTGGGGTTCTAGTGTTGGAGGTGTCGGAGGTCCTACTGGAGGAGTAGGGGCTTGTGCAGGAGGACCCCCTAAATGGTAACGAGCCTCTAGGTTGTTAACTGACGTGCGCAACCCTAACATGACTTGATTTGTGTCTCTCACTGATAGCGAAAGTGCCGTGATAGCCGTCATAATTTCTTCCATACGCTTACCCATATCTCCCAAATTTCCCTCTAGGTGCTCCACTCGTGACTCCATGGACAAACTTAAAAAAATCCGTAAACTTAGAAATTAGGAAGTGTAAATCGCCCGGCTATCGCACAATAGAAGTGAGAAATCCCAGCAGCCACACCAAATTGATGCAAATTATACTTCGAAATTCCTAAGTCTAAATGAAATTAGCTGGACACAAAATTAAACATTCCAACAATGAGCCTTTCTATCACAAAATGGTGAACAAACGGCGAGGAATGGTTAGGGCGAGCGCGTGCTACACGGGGATGAAACAATCTTGCTGAAATAATTCATAATAAACGCTAACACAGAAGATTGAGGGGAGGGGAAAAGAGAGATCTCACCGAGGGGCTCCCGCGGTAGCTTTCGATTCTCCACAACGCGGTCACAATAGGTAGACAGAGAAGTGGGAGGAGGAGGCTGCGACGGGGTGGCTGGAGGATGGTGGAAGAGGGGAGGGGTGTTCCGGCGGTGAGCTGCAGTGGAGAGGGTGGAGGGGGCTCTCGGGTGGCTGGAGACTTTGCTGGAGGTGAGGTAGGCGACCAGATTAAGAGGGGATGGCGGTGGAGGAAACGTTGCGGGGTTGGAGCTGGGTTGCGGGGGAGGCGGATGCGGGGTTCAGCGGTGAAGCTGGCGTTCGGTGAAGAGCGAGGTGGGGAAGCAGGCGGAGGACGGAGCTGTTGAAGAGGACCGGCGGCGGAGAAGCTTGGCGCTGGGTCGACGAGAGCTGGACGGGGCTTTGCGGCGGGATTTCACCGAGAGAGTGAAAACTCAATCTCGGTATTTCTCCAACGCTCCCTAGGGCATCCACACATATGGCTATTTATAAGCCCTCCCCCCCGTTAAATAAAATGAAAATTTTTATGAACTTACAATTTCAGCAAGGGTGTTCAAAAAAATCAAATAACGACGACGACCCGCCCGCCGATGCCAAACCGGACCAATCCACTCAGGGTCACGCGAGGTGGTCAGTCTCACGTGCCGGGCCACAATACGAGAAATTTAAAACATACATGTCCGTGACAGTAAATAAATAAACGACAATACCAAACAACATATCTGCGACAGTAAATAAACAAATAAAAAACGAGACGGCACTAGAGTGCCAGCGACAAGATCACATCAGGGCGGAAGGTTGAGGACGGAAGGTTGACAACCGTCTATTGGTGCTTGTAGGCTTGTGGTGAGGAGGGTAAGATGATGGGACTTGGAGGTGGAGGCGGGAGGTTGATGGTTGTTGGGAGCTGATGAATATGGTGGTGAAGAAGACAATCTTTGGAGGTGGCTGTCGGGAGGTTGATGGTTGTTGGGAGCTGATGAATATGGTGGTGAAGAAGACAATCTTTGGAGCTGGCTGTCAAACTGGGAGGACTGGATATGATCGACAAAGGGTGTTGTAGTAGTTGGCAAGGATTTTTGTAGTAGGTGGACGATGGGGGAAGCAAAAGGGAGCAAATGGGATATGCAATAAGGTAGCTGTTGCTTGATATGGCGGGAGAGACTTGTGATTCAATTGGATGTGGAAAATAAGGAATAGGAGTGAGCAGTTATGCATTATAGATTGTGTGGATGGAAACTGTGAGCTAATGAAGGGAAATGGCCGGATGCAGGAAGAGAGGAAGCCTACGCTTTAATGCCTATGTTGCACGGTTTCAGTACCGTAGGAGATTGAGCAGTTTCAAAAATTCCGTCCAGAATCTTCTATACCTCATAAATCATAATTGTCCCTTATGCACTTATATATTTGGATGATAAGCTAGGGCAACAAATGTTGTAATATCATATGTGAGTGACATTTCAGGTTGAGTTTAAATGTTGGAAGTCTGAGATATTTTAAAATGTTGGATTTTCATATCTTATCAATAATAAAATTTATTTTTATGTATAATAAGTATAATTATATGTTTTAGATGCAAAAAATTATCATAATAAATTCACTAAAATGAGTAGCGTATATCCCAAAATAAATTTGAAGAGTACAACAACGACAATAACACGCAAACCTTTATCCCACTATAGTGGAGTCGGCTATATGGATCTTTTGTCGCCATTGTGCCCTATCTTGTGTCATAATCTCACTAATGTCTAAGTACATCATGTCTTTCCTTATAGTTTCATTCCAAGTCTTTATTGGTCTACCCCTCCCTCAGTTAACATACCTAGTGACTAGACTCTCACAACGCCTAACAGGTGCCTCTAATGGTCTCCTTTGCACGTGTCCAAACCATATTAGTCGAGCTTCTCGCATCTGCTCTGCTTTCGGTGCTACACTTGTCTTATCCCTGATACATTCATTTCTAATTCTATCCAGTCTCGTGTGTCCAAACCATCTTAAAATAAATTTGAAGAGTATCTAAAATAAATTATTATTATTATTATTATATGTAATCAAATAAATTGTTAAATATATTTACTATCATAAAGTAATTTTATTTTGATAATATTAAGCTTTATAAAAAATGAAGATGAATCAAAAGCGAAATATCCTTAATTGATTACAAGTTTTTCTAATCTTAATAATTTATGTTAAAAGCATAAAAATAATCAACAAATTAATGTGCGAAACATTTTGACATTTTTTGTAATATGAAATAAGAGAATATAATGTGAAGTAATTATATTAAATTGATTGTAGGAATAACACATATTAAATAGAGCATAACGATAAGTCGTATCGATTGAAGCATATTTATTGTAATACACAGATTATTTAAACATATAATGTCAGTCTGCTAATATAACATAAAATGAAATTTCGGAAGATATATTCATAAGTCATGTCAACCTATATATTGAAAAAATTGGATATATCGGCCTAACAAAAGTGTATACTCTATTTTTGTCGAAAAAATATCATGTTTCCCTTAAAACGATACATCGTCCGACATGTTTGACATATCAGAGGACTTTTAAAGCAATGAGGGCAATCATTATAAATGGTCATGATCGTTCTATCATAATGATTACTGTTAGAAAAATCCCATGTAAAGAGCCCATTATTGTTTTTCCCTCTTCTCTCTTCTTTAGTCCCACATCATGTATAAGATTGTTCTCTCTTTCTCCCTCCTATATATTTGTATTCTCTCTTTGTATTTACATATACAAGCAATACATACAAGTTTTTGTGCTCTCTCAACATGATATCAGAGGGAGGTTCTGGTCTGTCCGGTTAGATTTTTTTTACCGCATGTGACCACGGACTCCGCGGCCTGTTCGAGTTTTCTCGCGGTCTGCCGGTTCCTTTATCCGCTCCTACTCGCTTTCTGTCCGCGATCTCAACGACTTGTTCGCTTTCCGCCTTCCTTTCGTGGCTCCGTGGCTCCTCCATCATTCTCTCTCCTTTTATAGCTTTTATCATCTGACCCGTGGGCCGCTCCTCCGGTGCTACTCGCCCGGTCTCTCTGCCTATCCGCTCGAGTTCTCTAACTCGAGGATTCTTCTTCTGACCGCTCGAGTTCTCCAACTCGCGGCCTCTTCCTCTTGCCGCTCGAGTTCTCCTACTCGCGGCCTCCTCCTCTTGCCCGCTCGAGTTCTCCAAACTCGCGGCCTCTTCCTCTTGCTGCTCGAGTTCTCCTACTCGCGGCCTCCTCCTATTGCCCGCTCGAGTTCTCCTACTCGCGGCTTCCTCTTCTTGTCCGCTCAAGTTCTACTCGCGGCCTCCTCCTTTTGCTCTAACCGCTGATGTGCTCACTGAGACCGCACGGTCTATCTTCTTTCCGCATTTTGGTCGTGGACCCATCTGGTCCGCTAGTGTCCATATTGTGACCGTGCGGTTTATTTTTCCCGCATTTTGGTCGTGGTTTTTTCTCTAGAGCTTCCCCTCTTCTCGCAGCCTTCTCCTTGGGAGCTGCGGCCTAGTCGTCCACCGGCTCCCGACAGAGCGGTCTCGAGTTCTACTCGCAGCGGTCTTCGTACATCCGCAACGGTCTCTTCCATAGTCGCTGCGACTTGCCTCCTGCTTCTATGGGCTCTTCTGTTGACTCCACCGGCCCGACGGCTAGTCTGCCTGCAGACCGCCCGACTTGTCCTGCTGAAATTCGCGATGAGCTGCGGATTACTACCATTTCTCTCTCTGGGAAGAAGAACTTTATCCCTTGGGTGCATTCTATTCGACGGGTTCTTCGGGCCAAGGGCCTTTTGCTTCACCTCACTCAGGCATCTCCTTCTCCTCCTACCGACGATTGGCTCCGCAATGATGGTCGCGTTCAGACTTGACTCCTTAATTTCTTGGATGGTGAACCTTATCAGATGACCATGTATCACGAAACGGCCAAGGCTATGTGGGATGAGCTGCATTCCTTGTACTCTGGCCGAGACAGCCTCCAGCATCTTTAGGACATACTCACCGATCTTCTCGCTCACGACACTGGGGGGCTTCGGACATGACCTCCTTTGCCGCCCGAGCTAAGACCCTTGCTGAGTCCTGGATCCAGCATCACCCGTCTATCAATGATCATGCTGCTCAGCGCGCTCAGGAGGCCGTCTGCATTGCCATTATGATGGCTCGTGTTCCGCATCACCTTCAGAGTATTCAGACTCAGGTTCTGGCTTCTCCCACAACACCGTCTTTCTCTGATGTTTGCTCCACGCTCCTCCGTGTATCACCTCCTCCGGATACTTCTGCGCCTTCTTCCTCGACCCTTCTTCAGCAGGCCCCTCCCCTAGTTTCCCCACCTACCTCCGCTCGTAGCGGACGTTCGGGGCCGTGGGCGCGTTGGCCGGGGTCGGCCGAAGTGTTCCTACTGCGGGAAGGCGACTTGCTACCGGAAGATTGGTTATCCTCCTCGTCCGACGGTTTCTGTTGCTGCTGACGCCTCCTTTGCTGCCCCTCCTGACCTTGAGGTCGTTCGTCTCCAGCTCCAGCAACTCCAGGGCTGCTCAACCCGACCTCTGCCTCCATTGCCTCCGTCTCCAACACAAGTATTGCTTGTTTATCCACCTGTCCGTGCTGGATCGTGGATTCAGGTGCCACTCATCACATTACCTCGCGACGGCCAGCCCAGTACTCGGCTTCTCCTCATCCGAAGTGTATCACTATTGCTAATGGGGCGACGGTTATCGTATCCGGCTCGGCGGACCTCTCTCAACCCGTCGATCTCCCTTCGCTCGGCTCTTAGGCTCTGTTTGGCTCCACGTTTCAACAGCAGCACCCCGCTGTTTTTCAGTAAGCCGCGCCAAACAAAAATTAGACGCCCGCGATTGGAGTCGCCACCGCATGATAATCGTGAAATTTGCGCGTTCCAGAGTCGTGAAAAATTATCACGACTCTGGAATCGCGGGGCTCGCACGATTCTTCTTCCACGACAAGCCCTAGGGGCGATTTTTGCTTCCCGATTCCCGTCCAAAGCCGCTCGCGCGATTCTTCTTCCTCGTGCAATTGTCGCCCTCGCCGAGCTCGCCTCTACGCCGGCCATCTTCCAGACAAGCCCCCTTCTCTTCTACCGCAGGTAAGCGAGCATCCCTGCTTCGATTTCTGCTTCCCGCAAAGGCTTCTATGATCGATTTCTTTATATTTTTCTTACTCTGTGTTTGGGTTTTCCTTCAGGTGCTCCAAGGCTTACCCTCTAGCTATCTTCAGTTCCCTATTCCTGAACGGAGTCTGCATCAATAGAAAAGGGTATTCACCTCCCCCTTATTCTTCTCTCCTACACTCTTAAACTCAATTTCAACTCTTCGAGGTTTCTTGAATACACTCATTTGGTTGTTTTTGACATTGATTATTTTACTAAGTCGAGGCCATGTTGAATATTTCACTGAACTGAGGCACTCTTGAATAGATTCATTTCGTTGTTGATTATTTTACTGAACCGAGGCCCTCTTAAGTAAATACATTTCATTGTTTATGGCATTGAGTATTGTTTTGAAGCTTTCAATCCCCTGCAGACACGGCTCTTATTCTCATTTTTTGCTACATTTCTCCTCAGACTCACTTTTGTTGTTGTATGAAATTGAGTTCTTCATTTATATAGCTGTTCTAGCAGGAAATATACTCTGCCTTATTCACTATATGTACAAAACATTGAATTAGATCATGAAAATATAGAAGCTCTGTAAAAAGATAGTTTTTGGAGTCATTAGATAAATGGACTGTTTTATAAATAAATTAACATATTTTTCATCTTTATAGGTCAATATAATGTCAAACGTAGATGATGATAGAGAAGCTAACATAGATTATGATGAATAGTTGGTGGTGAATTACTGTGCAACTCGTCAACAAGATTGCACCGCTTATGTGAAAGTTGTTAACACCACTGTATGTTTAATTAGTGATTATGTCACTTTGTTTTGTGAGAAAACACCGTGCATGACGTCATCTCAAACTGGACATAAATGGCTTCGAGAATTATTTGAAGGACATCCTGGACGTTTTCACAATATGTTCCGAATGAGTAAGGTCATTTTTTTGACTTGCTAGCATTGTTGGAACAACGCCACGGTTTAAGAGGAACACAAAGGACACAGTCTAGTGAGGTTTTGGCAATAACGATTTATATATTGGGGCACAATGAAACGTTCAAAAAATCAGGTGAAAGATTCCAACATTCGACAGAGACATTGAGTCGGTTGTTTATGATCGGTCTAGAAGCTCTGACAAGTTTGTCCATGCATAACATTGCTCCAATTGATCCCCAATTTCGTATAATTCCATCGCACATACAAAATGATGATAGATATATGCCATTTTTAAAGATTGTATCGGTGCAATTGACGGTACACATGTTGATGCACGAATATCTGTGGAACATCAAGTTCCTTATATTGGTCGTCATGAAAGCACGACTCAAAACGTAATGGTCGTTTGCGACTTCAATATGTGTTTTACATATGTTGTACCTGGATGGGAGGGGTCTGTACATGACACACGCATTTATCATCGTGCAGTACGGGATCCGCTAAGTAAATTTCCATTTCCACCAGAAGGTATGTACCACGAGCTTTTACGTTATGTTGATTTATTAGTCATATCTTCAAATGTTTAAAATCTTTCTTGCTACTAAAGGTAAATATTATCTCGTCGATGCTGGTTACCCATTGGAGAAGGGGCTACTGAAACCTTTTCCGGAAACGAGATATCACTTGCCGGACTTTGCTCGGGGAAATAGGCCAATTGAAGGACGACGTGAAATATTTAATAAAGCACACTCATCGCTGCGTAGTGTCATTGAGAGGAGCTTTGACGTATGGAAGAAAAAGTGGCCCATACTTAGCAAAATGCCTCATTTTGAATTCTCGAAGCAGTGTGTTGTTGTCGTCGTTACGATGTCGCTCCATAACTTTATTAGAAGACATCCATCGAGGGCTGACCCAGAGTTTGATGTATGTGACGAAAACGAAATCTTTATTCATCCAGAGGCATATGAGTTGCGGCCAAACAATCGTCCAAGAACTATCGATTCAAATCCGAACACAACACCAAGCTCATTTGAGGGAACGGGAGCTGCAAAAATGACCAATATTAGGGACTACATTGCAGATCAACTCACAGAGTATCACAGGTATACACCATAATGACTTACATTTATAAACATATATAAAAAAGATCAGTAATTACATGTCTTTTTTGATGTGCAGTTGACGATCGATGATCGAGGGATCTGTTTCATCAGCACGGCGGAGCACGTTTTTGATTTTAATTACTGAAATAATCGTTTTGGAAACAATTGTTTTTTCAATTTTGTTAATGGACACTTAAAATGCATTAAATTTAACTGTTTTTTAATGTTATTGTTTATTATGTTTAAGTTCAAAAAAAATGAACTGTGCACCGCGCGGCTGTTTTGCCAAACAGATTAAACAACTTCTCTATTTGAAACAGCTCTGCAAAAGCTGTTCATCCAAACAGTTTCACAGATTCTGGCACCACTCTGCAAAACAGCTGATTATTCCACCACTGCTTCTCACCACTGCTTCTGCAGTCGCTACAGCTGCGCCAAACAGAGCCTTAATGTTCCGAGCTCCCCGTTCAATTTACTTTTTGTTGGTCGCCTTACTAATGATCTTGATTGCTCTGTCATATTCACATCTTCTTCTTTTGTCATACAGGATCGGCGGACGCGGACTACCATTGGCAAAGGCACATTGCGGAACGAGCTCTACCTTCTCGATGACTCGCCTACCATCCTCTCCCCGGTCTCTTCCAGCGAGTGGCATAGACGTCTTGGGCATGCCCCTCTGCCGGTCCTCCAGTGGGCTCTTCCTGATGTCTCTCTTCATCCGTTTCAGTGTGAGTTTTGTATTTTCGGCAAGCAGCCGCGTTCTTCTTTTCCTGCCCATTGTACCCGGAGAGCTGCTCCTTTTGATTTAGTACATTCCGATGTATGAGGGCTTTTCAAGATTACTAGTATTTCTGGGTTTCGTTACTTTATCACATTTATTGATGATTACTCTCGCACAACGTGACTTTACTTACTTCGTGATCGCTCCGAGCTTCCCCGTGTTTTTCGGGCCTTTGTACTTGAAACCCGTACACAATTCCACACCACCCTAAAAACATTGCGCACCAATAATGCTCGTGAATACACCGGTCACGGCTTTACAGATTTGTGCTATGAATTCATGATTATTCATCAAACATCCTGTGCCTAACACCCCAGCAGAACGGCGTTGCCGAACGGAAGATCCGCCACTTGTTCGATGTAGCACGCTCCCTCATGCTTCAAATGCATATTCCCAAACTTTACTGGAACTTTGTGGTCTCCACTGCCTGCTTTCTCATCAACCGTCTCCCTTCCTCCGTCCTCCACTATGCTACTCCGTTCAGCCTACTGTTTCCCTCTACTCCGATCTTTCCTCTCCCGCCTCGTATCTTTGGCAGCACCTGCTACGTCTACCGCCCGAATCCGTCCTTGGACAAGTTGGATCCCCGGGCGGATAAACACATCTTCGTCGGATATTCGCGCACCCAGAAGAGCTATGTATGTTATTCTCCAGCTACCCGAAAGATCTCTGTCTCTGCTGATGTTATCTTCCAGGAGGATCAGCCGTTTTCCCCGGCTCCTTTACCCGCTCATCTACCATTGGATCCTCTCCCACCATCCATCCCACGCTCTATTATCTCCGCTACTGGACCAATTTCACCGGTTCCACCTGCACCGGCTCCTGCTCCCTCCAAACCACCCGTTATCCGTGTCTACACTCGTCTCCTTCCCAGTTCCGTTGCCCCTCTGCAGTCGGCCTCAACCACGACTACTCCGCGCCCTGCTGATCAGGGACCACCCTCCACAACTCATCCCCTCGCAAACTGTGTCTCCCTCCATCGCCTTTCTCCCCACCTTCACACATTTGCTACTTCTCTTTCCTCGGTCTCTGTTCCTAACTCTGTGCAGGAGGCGCTCCAACATCCTAGCTGACAGGCCGCCATGGAGGAGGAAATGACTGCTCTCTGGGCTAACCATACATGGAGTCTAGTACCCCTTCCTCCGGGTCAGAAATGGGTTGGGTGTAAGTGATTCTTTGTCATCAAACATGCTGCTGATGAGACGATTGACCGTCTGAATGCTCGTCTAGTGGCTCGTGACTTCACCCAACAACAGGGGCTCGACTACGACAAAAATTTCTCTCCGGTGGCCAAGCTCAACACCGTTCATATCCTCATCTCCGTGGCTGTCCATTGCCAGTGTCCCTTACTCCAACTGGATATCAAGAATGCCTTTCTGCATGGTGATCTCCAGGAAACGGTGTATATGCAGTAACCACCCGGGTTTGAGACCACGGGGGAGTCTCAGGTCTGTCATCTTTTGAAGGTACCTTCACCAGCTCTCCTCCTCTGTGACAGCCAAGCTGCTATACATATAGCCAAGAACCCGGTCTTCTACGAAAGAACAAAACATATTGAAGTTGACTGTCACTTCATCCAGGAAAAAGTTCCAATGAAGAAGCTCGACCTAAAGCATGTTACAGGGACTGAACAAGTTGTGGATGTCCTCACAAAGACTCTATCTAGTACCCTCTTCTATCAGTGCTTGTCCAAGCTTGGCGCATACGATTTGTACGCTCCAGGTTGCGGGGGAGTGTTAGAAAAGCTCATGTAAAGAGCCCATTATTGGACTCATTGTTTTCCCTCTTCTCTCTTCTTTAGTCCCACATCATGTATAAGATCGTTCTCTCTTTCTCCCTCCTATATATTTGTAGTCTTTCTTTGTATTTA
Source organism: Platanthera guangdongensis (assembly GCA_039583875.1). Taxonomy (NCBI): domain Eukaryota; kingdom Viridiplantae; phylum Streptophyta; class Magnoliopsida; order Asparagales; family Orchidaceae; genus Platanthera; species Platanthera guangdongensis. The sequence continues at coordinate 147,359,106 of CM077165.1, forward strand.
CATATACAAGCAATACATACAAGTTTTGTGCTCTCTCGACATTTACGAAACTACTTGAAATAAATAAATAAAAATAAAAGCTAATAAATAAAAATATATAAAATTTTCCCTCGGTCGATCTAGATACAACTGCAGGCTCCAATCTCCCAGGTTGATGATCTTAATTCTGTCTCTTGTGAGTGTAGATCCGTACCTGCCCCGTTGGGCGATGCTCAACTCGATTAATGCGATCCCCATCACTGTCATTATTGTTTACTTCCATCATATTTTCTTTCCTAAACTCATGACTATATTTGAGAAGTTGCTGATACTAATTCTTGATCACATTATACTTTAAAATTCTCAAGCAAATTCTCTCCATGGTACTGAGATGAAGATTACATATCCATTATTTTTGGACCTCAGAAGCCAAAATTCCTTTGATAAACATTCTATAAAATTTTAATACTAAACTGGTTTTGTACATCGATTGAATAAAATAATTCCAAAAGTTGTGCTTCATATTTTACTCATTAATTGGTCTGTGTAGGAGTTACTTTAATCTGCATAATGTTTAGCATTTGGAGCTTATACCTGATGGTTTGTTATAGGATGGTTCATGGCTTGCTAAAGACTGCCCAAGGTCAACCACCAGGCTCTCCTACCACATTAGTTCCACCTCAGGATATCTACATGAAAAGTGAAGCAATGAGATGTTTAGTGGCGGTTTTAAACTCAATGGGAAATTGGATGAACAAACAATTGAGAGTACCAGATCCACATGTGGAAATTGATGAGACCAATACTGATTGTGGAAATGAGCTCCATTTGGAAGATGGTAAAGGTGAAGTGCCTTCTGGAGGATCAGATTCTCATCCTGAAATAATAAACGGTCTACCAGAAGCCGCATCCTTGGAGAAGCGGAGAGCATACAAACTTGAACTTCAGGTGAAATAAATATCTAATATGTTTTTTTGATGAGCTTGGTTTATGTGATATTCTTCGATAAAGCTAACTCAGATGAAAAAATTACAGGAAGGTATATCAATTTTTAATCAAAAACCTAAGAAAGGCATTGATTTCCTTATTAATGCAAAGAAGGTAGGTGACTCACCAGAGGAAATAGCTGTTTTCCTTAAAAATACACCTGGCTTGAGCAAGGCATTAATTGGCGATTACTTGGGAGAGAGAGAAGGGTTACCGTTAAAAGTTATGCATGCATTTGTGGATTCATTTGAATTTCAAGGAATAGAATTTGATGAAGCAATCAGGTCTTTCTTACAAGGTTTTAGGCTACCTGGTGAAGCTCAAAAGATTGATAGAATCATGGAAAAATTTGCCCAGCGGTACTGCAAATGCAACCCAAATGTCTTTTCCAGTGCAGACACAGGCTACGTCCTTGCGTACTCTGTAATAATGCTCAATACTGATGCACACAATCCAATGGTCAAAAACAAGGTCTGTTGCATTTTCTACTCGCTGTTGATTTTGTGTGTTTAAAACATGAAAGCATATTGTTTTTCTTTCTGCAGATGTCTCCAGATGACTTCATCAGCAATAACCGTGGTATCGATGACGGCAAAGATCTGCCTGAAGAATACTTAAGAGCATTATATGAAAGGATTTCCAAAAATGAAATTAAGTTGAAAGAAGATGGCTTGGTTCCTAAACAATCTTCAAATTCAAACAAAATGCTAGGATTGGAGAACATTTTGAATATTGTTATACGCAAGAGAGATGCACTTCTAGAGACAAGTGATGATTTAATTAAGCATATGCAAGAACAATTTAAGGAAAAAGCTCGCAAAACTGAGTAAGTTTATTTAATACCCGCGTTTCTTGCAAAAGCTGTGGATTTTTACTATTTCCCAGCTACAGTATCCATTCACCTTTTCCCCTTTCCGTTTGGTGGCCTTATTAATAGTTATTTTATCCTAATTAACAATTCAGCATTAAATTTGTAATGCATATAGTCAAAACTATTTCATTTTGATGCTTTTAATATCTCCACTAAAATTAGGACTGGTAGTATAAAATGTGCTCTGTACCTTTTTTAGGTCAGTGTATTATGCTGCAACAGATGTGGTAATCTTGAGATTCATGGTCGAGGTATGCTGGGCACCCATGCTGGCAGCCTTTAGTGTTCCACTTGATCAGAGTGATGATGAATCGATAATATCCCTGTGCCTGGAAGGATACCGGCACGCAATCCATGTCACTGCAGTTATGTCAATGAAAACCCAAAGAGATGCTTTTGTTACTTCATTAGCAAAGTTCACTTCCCTCCACTCAGCTGCTGACATAAAGCAAAAAAATATCAACGCAATCAAGGTTTGTTTCCATATCCATTCTTTCCAAGCTCCCAGGAAATGTTCTGCAAAATATTACGGTTAATAAGTTTTACAATGTCACATGCTGTTTAACCGAACTGTAATTTATTGGAGAATAACCTCCACTTCAGCTTTATCCTATATATTGCCATTGTACTTATGTTGCACGATTTATTAGTTCCCAAAAAACAAAACACTGTTGAAATGATTGGAAAAAAATTTATGTCCTGACATTGGTTGTATTTGAAACCCGGTGCATCTTTAGTGTCATAATAACCTAGCCTCTTCTAGCCTTATATGCTACAAGCACTACACCTGTAAGCATGAAATATTGAAAGTATTGTCGTCCGAAGTTTTATATTTTTGAGGTCCTGAAAACAGAAACTAATCGAATCAGTTTTAAGAAACTGTTACCATATCATTTGTAACTTATTTCTAGTTGAAACTATCATGAATCTGAAATAGCTTTATTTCTAGCTGATACTATCTTATTTTAAGAGCTGTAGCTTGCCCATCTGTATTTTTTCTCCATTAATGATCAAATCTATTTTGAGTGTTTCTTTATTGGTCATGTTCCAGGCTAAAGATTGCTTTTAATATGAAATGTAAGTTACCAAATTCTTTGAGGATCATGAACTACTTCCTTTTCACTTTTCAGGTATTGATGCAGCGGAATAGTAAGAGGATAACTTACCACAAGGGATCTTCAGAAGAACACGCACCTAAAGAGGGCTATAGTGTCAATACTAGGAATAAAATTGAACAAAACTTTAAAGTGGGATATAAAGGGAGGGTATTTATAAACCAAAATCTTTAAAACGGAAAATAAAGGCAAATAATGTAGGCCGGACCGATTTACACCGAGGCTTTGATTGATATCGTGGTATCCGTCTCCCGATACAAATAAATCTGAGTTCTCTATATTTTAATCAAGAGTCTGATAGGCTATCAGGATCTCGATATATTTAAATCTTGTTGGGCTTGTAGTCTCTATATTCAATTGGAGACTTGACAAGTTCTATCAGGACTTGCGATAAAAAACTGTGATGTTTCAGCGCTTCTATTTGTATCGAGACTCCTACCGTGGTACCACCCCTGTTTCTTGTAGCTTCAGAATCACATACTTTTGCATTAGGCACCTCCACTTGAAAGGATTTGACCACGAATCTACATCATCATATATCTAATCAACTAAAATCTTTAGACTTCCCTTCTTGTACTCCTTTTTATCTTTAAAATGTCAACTTGGTCCTCTGTTTTGTCGGTCGTGGAGACTATGCTAACGGCTATCACAAATAAATTAGCACTCAACCGAGAGTAATTGGGCTTCGTCTGAGTTTATGATTGAGCCATGGACTAGACAATTGGGGCTCCGGAGACTTAAGAATTTCTTTGGAAGGTGTTGCAGAGATGACACTTTGATTCAAGACAGACGTTACACCTGCCTGCCACCCTGGAGTCCCACCAGGGGGCCCACCTTGGCATCACACCAAGGCGGCCTTATTTGGCTTGCGGGCCGTACACCCCAATCCGTCTCCGGTCCCATCACAGACTGCCGAAAGGTTGTTGAAGCCGAGATTCGATCTCGAGATCTACTTGATAAAGAGCTCTCAGATGATCTCTCATCACCAACTGATCCTGCACTTTTATAATACAGGACAGACGACACACTTACCTGCCACCCTGGAGTACCACCAGTTGGCCCACCTTGGCGTTGCACCCTGGCGGTTTTATCAGGCCCGCGGGCCGTACACCCCAACCTATCTTCGGTCCCACCACAAGAAGCCAAAAGGTTGTTGAGGCTGAAATTCGATCCCAAGACCTCCTTGATAAAGAGCTCTCAGGCGAATCAGTTGGTGATGAGAGCTCGTCTGAGAGCTCTTTATCAAGGAGGTCTCGAGATCGAATCTCGGCCTCAACAACCTTTCAGCTTCTTGTGGTGAGACCGGAAAAGGGTTGGGGTGTACGACCCGCGAGCCTGATAAATCCGCCTTGGTGTGACGACAAGGTGGGCCCCCTGGTGGGACTCCAGGGTGACAGACAAGTGTGATGCCTGCCCTGCATCACACTGCCATTTATGGAAGATATAAGCGAGAAGGATCCAAAATATGGAACCGTCCTGAGAGGTTGATGCGTGGAACTGTCGAAGGATTCGAGCTTTGGCTACAGGCGAGGGTTGTATATGGTTTGAATTAATTTGAAAGGTTTTCATTGGATCTTCCTAGAATTGCACCATGGTGAACTGTAGGTTGTCTTGAAATGACATGCACAGTAAGGAGGTATTGGATTGTTGGACCTTCCTGGAATCATATTTTAGAGATTGACAATTCGTTTGTTGGAAAATTCCGTGGAATAATTTGAAACTGTAGAACTTGTTCGTTGGTGTAGGAAGGAATAATTACTTGGAAGTTTTCAAAGATCGGCGATTGTGTGGTTCGATCTAACCATTAAGCTCGACAAGGGGTCCTCGCAAGGTTGTGTAATTTTATTCCCACGGCAGTCATCCACAGGAGCAGAAGATGAATATTAATTATTTAAATTCGATTTCAAAGCAATCTAAAAAGACATGAATTTTTACTATTTTTTTTTATTTGTGGAGCATCTTTGGAAGGGGGAAGGCCCACCTCCCGAGCAGGCATTGAAGGAGGAGGATGTGCTTCTTAGACCGATGTCGGGGACTTAATTTCTATCTTCAATACCAAGGGTTGTCTACCATTTGGTCTAACATGCATAGTACACAATACTTTCATCATCTTAGCATGCCAGAGCCGAGATTTTTCACTCCGATGCCACATCTCCTCCTGCATCAGAGCAGCGTTTTCTGTGGGGTTAGAGTTGTTATTAGCCAATGAAACTAGAATGGATAAATCTATCTCCTATATCAATTGATGCATCAGAATAATATGAAGAAACCTCACTACAAAGACGAGTCTCTGAAAGAACACAATCAGAAAAGTGGCTAGGATTTCAATACTATGAATACAATCGAAGTTCCGGTACGATCGATCTATCAGGATTCCATTAAACCTGCTATAGTAATTCCAGAACCTTTATTTGTATTGTGATTCCTATTTCCTATGAGGGTACTGGTTGTAACGAGGTAAAATAAAAATCCGTATAAATATTTTGAGAATATCCCCGATGATGAAAAGGCACATATTTTATGATCTTTTTCCTTGCATGATGATTTGGATATTTTTGTGGGTTTGCCTTTTAAATTATATGAGTTGAAGTTATGTGGGCTGTGAATGTGCTTATGGGCTAGCTGCTTTGTTTATGGGCTGAAGATTTTGGGATTTTGGGCTTGCCTGATGTGCTGGCTGTGTTATAATGTGCTGACTATGCTGGCTGTGTTATAATGTGCTGGCTGTGCTGGCTGTATTAAAATATGCTGTGCTGGCTGTTGGTAAGGTTGTTTTGCTGTGCTGGAGGATGAGGTGTTGGCAGCATACATGTTGGGCTTCAGTTAATTAACACCTGGAGCGGTCTTACCGCTTAGCCAAGGATTTCACTGTATAAATGTCGGGCCGCTACTTCATGTCTCCCGTACTTCTGCTTCTGCGAATCCCGCGGCCTCCTCCTCCTTCGTCTTTCTCCGACTGCTCCTCTACGAAAGAGAAGAGTTTCTTCTCCATCTTCTTCTCCTTCTACTTCTTCTCTGTGCCAAGCTCTCTGTGTGTCGCTGTCGTGTTCCCGTGCCGACGCTGCTCCGCCTCTGTCGCTGCTGTGCCGTCGATTCTTCAGGACCGACGGTCCTGCTAGGGCTGCTGCTGCTTCCCTCTTCTCCTTCTAGGGCTGCTGCCATTCTTCTTCTCCCGCTACTGCTACTGCGCCAAGGTTTCTTCTTCTCCTTCTTTTTCTCTGGCCGATTATTTCTCTGTTCTTCTTTTTCCTCTACTGTTGTACCGAGTACCTCCTTGTGTATAGGGCTCTGTTTTGCCTCTGCGGTTTCTCAGTGGCTGCCTCTGCTTTTGGTCTAGGGTTTCTGCTTCTCACTGCAAAGTTGCCGCCGCTTCTTGTAGCTGCTCCCGAGCTGACGACTTCCTGCTGCTACGACCAAGCCATTGCCTCCTCCTTTTGGCTGGTTTATTCTCTACTTAGTAGTTGATTGGACAACTGATTATATTACTGATGTTTTATTGGGAAAATATGGTGATAGCCAAGCTCACCTTTATGCCTTGCTGGACAATTAGGTTAAGAGGATGAGAAGTCCATTTGGGGGGCTGGTTTTTTAGCCCAATTTTGAGGCATATGTCTAGTTGTCCGGCAAAGTATAAATCAGATTTGGCCTTTAGCAATTAATTGGTATTTTCGGTTTATTATTTTAAGTTTCCGATACAACTCTTTTACGCTCCATGTTACGTATACAATGAGACGCAACCCAAATTAAGATGAGTGTTATTTCAGTGGTTCCCAAAGCTTAAAACTTCGAGGATGGCGTCTCGTGATAACCGTGACATGCATGCAGCAAAGGATATGAATAAAGGAAAGAAAAGGTGAGTATTTTATTTCTTGAAATTATGGGTATTCAATTATTTTGTCATATTTAATGTCTTTTAACAAACTTGCTTGTGCATATGAGTTTCGCCTTAAAGATATATCGCTAAAGAAATAAAGTGGGCGATGAGACAATTAAGTGATAATTATTCTGAGAAGAATTATTTTATTATAAACTCCTATTTACACGCCAAGATAAAAGTCATTTAAAAGTCTGCATGGGGAAATGTGATGGCTTCGAATCCGATGATGTGGAGGCATCCACTGATGGATTCACCAGTAGGTGTGAGCCTACACTTACGCTCTTCAGGGGCGGGGCCCAATCAAGATGCATCACTGAAGCATTTCTCATTTTATGTAACTAAAGTTAAGGGGAAATTTAAGGACTAGTATTGGAATCAAGTCACTAATTTTATTGTACTGTATGCATATTGAGGATCATCCCTCTTGTTTGCATGTATAACTGTTTCACGAAATACTGTTCTCACATAGTCATAAATTTTTATGACTAACCCTTAGTGGATTCATTTTTTTTTCAGACAACAGGTGGAACTCCAGGTGTACGGGAAAGGTTCGCACCTGAAGAATTAGAGAATGTATGACTTAATGTCTACAAAAGAATCGAGGAAGGTTCTGAGAGTCATAAGTTACTATGTTCAGAAAACTACTGTAAATTTTTAGCAGATTTTGAGTAAATAATTGTACGACGGTGTAAATAACTAAAAGGATGGAATAAAATTGTATTGTTCTTAAATATGCTGCGACTACTTTGTTGACTCTCTGTTCACTTTCTGAAATCATTGGGAAGCCCGGAGATTTTGGGTCTTCACACCGGTAGCCCTGTTTCCCATAGCTTTAGAATCACATGTTTCTGCATGGGTGCAGATGTCAACATTATTACCAATGACTTGACATTTGAGCATGATAATAATTTTTTTGCTAATAGCAATTTGAAATATTTTAGCTGTTGGACTCAATTTGCTTCAGAGACGTAACCCCTTGTTATTTAAAAGCGCTTGATTTATTGCAGCCCTTGGGTTTTCTTTATCGATTAATCTCAAATACTTGCATGTTTTACTGAAATTGGAAAGCACTAGTTTGGTTAACATGTTTTAATTTTCAAAATCAATTTCAACTTAGAACATGAAGTTCAACAACTAAAGGGCCTGATCAGTGCGCAAAATGTATGGCAGTATATGGTTTGAAGCAGTTAATGCATTGCAGATGGCTATTTCTTTGACTCGATTTGGGGGCTGTGGATCATTAATGGAGGCAACTATATGTTATGATCCTTGCCTTAACTAGTCAAAAAACTTCAGCAAAGTGGTGGCCAGAGGCAGAGTTGGTGAAGGCGGATGATGCTATATAACCTTATTACGATTGCCTGAGCGGGGTGTGCCAAGGAGAAGAGAACTACCACAATCTCATAATGGGTACAAGTAGAGGTTTCAAATTTTCTTTTCCCTTCGTTCACACATCTCATGCTTTTAAATAGACTTATACGACTAAGCAGTCTATTAATGACTCATAATAAAGACTACTAACAACCATTAATGATCCAGCATAAATACGACTCCACTAACAATCAATCAACATAATTAAAATTACTCAAAGGATAACTACGCATGATCGCCTTTAAGTCTGTAACATCACTCAACTCCTCCAAAATGTGCTTGTCCTCAAGCTTAGATGGAGACCGAACTCAGTGCCATATTACCAATTATATATGTATCTGGGCCATCTAACTCTAACTGCATTTTTTTGCAATTAAAACATATTCCCTTTGTCCTGCATTTAGCCATTTCTATATATGATAAGCCCTAAAGAATTTGGGGTTGGATTTCATCAGTCCTTCAAAGTGATTCCCATTTACTTTCATCAATGGTGAAATAGTCTGTGTTATCGTGTAATTGATTTTCATAGATGCCAACAAGAGTTAAAAAAAAACAAATTTTATTGCTCTAAAAAGATAAATAATACATTGGTATGCTTTATAGAAAATGGGGGAGATGAGAAAATACAACAAGAGATGTGAGACTAAATACAATCCGCGCGGCTATGCGGTTTGACGCTGTCAAACCGCAACACTGTACAAAGAACAACTGAAGAAGATCACCCAACAACAATAGAGGTAAGCCGCCAAACCGCCACTGTAGATCGCTGCTGCTAGTCGTCAGACCCCAACTGCGGGTTGCCACCAGACCGCAGTTGCGGACTCCCACCACTGCTGTTACGGAAAGCCATCAGACCGCCACTGTAGGTTGCCTGACCGTAGCTGCGGTTAACACCCAGACCGCTGCTGCGACAAACCATCAGACCGCTGCTGCGACTAGCCTCCAGACCGCTGCTACGGCTAACCATCAGGCCGTTGCTGCGGCTAGCCTCCAGACCGCTGCTACGACTAACCATCAGACCGTTGGTACGGTATGCCTCCAGACCGCTGCTGCGGCTAACCACCAGACCGCAGTTGCGGGTAGCTCTCAGACCGCATCTGCTAAGACAAGCCGCCAGACAAAACCGCTGCCTCCTATCAAACCGCCACACAACCAGACCGCCTGGACAAACCGCCAAACCGCCCGAACAACAAGCCGACACGACTAGACCATCAAACCGCCAAACTCTAACACTCCCCTCAAGCTGGAGCATATATGTCAACCATATCCAACTTGCTACAAACATCTGAAAGAGAAGCAGAAACTGGTTTTGTGAAGACGTCTGTCAGTTATTTATCAGAAGTGATAAATGGAGTGCAGATTTGATTTTCAACACCTCTTCCCTAATAAAATGACAATCAACTTCAATGTGTTTTGTCCTCTCATGGAATACATGATTCTTTGATATGTAAATAACGACTTTGTTATCACAGAACATAAGGAGAGGATGATCATAGACTTCTCCCAAGTCAAGCATAAGTGCTCGTAACCATTTCAATTCGCAAGTAGTTGAAGTCATGCTCCTATACTCAGCTTCAACACTTGACCTTGAAACCACAGACTGCTTCTTGCTTTTCCAGCTAACAAGATTTCCTCCTATAAAGATCCAAAAACTTGATGTAGATTTCCTATCTTTTGTTATCAGCATAGCTGACATCAGAATACACTTCAATATTCAATTGATTATGCTTCTGAAACAACAAGTCCTCTCCTGGAGACCCTTTCAAATACTCCAGAATTTCATAGCATAACGCAGATGACATTCTACAGGAGTTTGCATAAATTGACTGACCTTCTCAACTACAGAACAAATATCTGGTCTGGTAACAATCAGATAGATGAGTTTGCCTACAAGTCGCCTGTACACAATACAATCTGGGAGAAGAAGAGAATCTTCAGTCCACCCCTTATCATCCCCAACAGCCATCAGACAACGAGCAAATCTTGTACCAAGAAGACCAGTTTTCTTTAATAGATCTAGCGCATACTTTCGCTGCGAAAGAACCACAGAGTTGCGCTTTCGTGAAATCTCAATTCCCAGAAAGTATTTTGTAGTTCTCATATACTTAGTAACAAAATATTGTCGAAGATGTCGTTTAGCCATATCAATACCTTTCCTTATCATCATCAGTAAGAAGGATATCATCAACATATATAGCAGGAACCACAAGACCTTTAGTAGTCTTACGTATAAACAGAGAATGATCAACATAACTTCGATTGATCCCAATAAGAGAAACAACGCCACTAAACTTGTCAAACCAAGCTCGTGAACTCTGGTTTAAACCATAAATCGCCTTCCGAAGGTTGCATACCTGAGACTCCCCCTGAGTAACATACTCCAGGAGATTGCTTCATGTAAGTCACATCCTGCAAATCACCATAGAGGAAGACATTATTCACATCTAACTGAGACATCTCCCAGTCTTTATTAACGACAACAGAGAAAAGAACACGTATAGTGCTGATGCGAGCAACGAGGGAAAAGTATCAAAGAAGTCTACCTCATACGTTTGAGTAAATCCTTTGACAACATGTCTCGCCTTATAGCGGTCAACAGAACCATCTGGAAGATACTTGACAACAAAGACCCACCGACAACCAACCACATCTGTGCCCAGAGGCGTGAGAAATAGTGTCCAAGTACCTCTCTCAGTTAATGTTTTCATTTATTCATCCATAGCGGCTTTCCACTGTGGAATGACAAGAGACTCTTGATACGTAGTCGGGATGACAATAGAAGATATAGCAAGAGCAAAACGCTTTCCAACCGGGGAAAGATGACCATATGAGACAACAACATCAATATGATGCTGAGTGCATTGTCGGACGCCCTTCCGCAGGGTAATGGGAAGATCAAGATAACTCCTGTTCGGAGGAGCAGATCTACTGTCAGAAGAGAGAAGAGGCTCGGGAACAGGCACAGAAGGCTCCAAGAGCAAAGAATCAGTCTCGAGAGAAAGAGACGGTGCAACAAGAACAAATGTGGAAAGAACTGGGGCTGGCAGAGGTGCCGAGATAATAGACATTGAAGAGGAAGTATTAGAGGACAAGACAGAAGAAGTAGGAGAAAAATACGGGATATCCTCAAAAAATGTGACATCAGTAGAGACATATTGTTTGCAGAGAAGAGGATCAAAACAACGATATCCCTTCTAAGTCTGACAATAACCAAAGAATATGCATGTAATAGAACAAGGAGAAAGTTTGTCACAACTAGAAGAATGTATGTGAACAAACGCCTTACATCTAAAAACTCTAAGAGGTAAAGGAAACGGCTCAGCCTCGGGATACAAAATGGAAAATGGAGTCTTGCCCTGAAGTATAGACGAGGGAATACGATTTATGAGATAGCAAGAGAGAAGAGCAACATGACCCCAATAAGACCGAGAAACATTCATTTGTAATAAAAGGCTGCGCGCAATATCCAGGAGATGACGATTCTTGCGTTCAGCAGCGCTATTCTGTTGAGAGGTATAAGAGCAAGTTGTTTGATGAATCAAACCGTTTCTCGCACAAAAATCGGAAAAATTGATGGCTGATATATTTCTTGACATTATCAGTACGAAAAACTTGAATAAAACCTGAAACTTGTGTCAAGATCTCATTATAAAAGGCGGTAAACACAGAGTAATGGTCAGAACGCTCTTTCAAGAGGTACAACCAAGTACCACTGGAAAAAAATCATCAATGAAGGTAACAAAGTACATTCTACCTCAACCAACAGTGGCAGTAGGAGAGGGATCCCCAGATGTCAGAGTGAACTAGTTTAAAAGGACACTAAGAACTACGTTCCGTTCGTGCTGGGAAAAAAGAGCGATGATGTTTACCAAGCTGACATGCTTCATAATTCAAAGGGGAATCCTCTTGAGGAAGATCTGAGAGAAGTTGGTAGATGAGGCGAGAAGGAGGATGATCAAGACGACGATGTCATTGCTGAAGGGAAGTAGAAGCAGAAAGAGCAACAACATTGTCAAGAAAGAAGATGACCACCACTCGCAGTCCTGGTAGCAATCGTAGCCTTTGAGACAGAATCCCAAAAGAACAGGTAGTGACAGCAAAAGTAACCGTGCAATGCAACTGTGTGCAGAGAGCATGAACAGACAACAAATTGCACGAAAAAATGTGAACATAAAGAGTGTCCTCAAGCCTGCAAAGACAGAGTGATGTGCACAGTGCCTACACCATGCACAAGAGCAGGAATCCCATCTGCAATAACGACAAGAGGTACCCATTTTTGTTTTTTCAAGCAGGAGAACAAACGAGAATTGCCGGTCATGTGGCAAGTGGCACCAGAGTCAATAAGCCACTTATTGGAAGAGGCCGAAATAACACGAGCTGTAGAGGAGACAAGAGAAACCGACCTCATGGAGAAAGAAACCAGATAGAAAAAAGACTAATCACACGGTTAGACACAAGCCAACAAAAGAGGCAAAGAGATCGCGCGAACAAATAAACCGCGCGAGCAAGCAGTTAAGAGTAGTAACCACAAAAGACGCCAAGAAGGGCGCAACCGAAAGAGAACAAGCCGCAGAAAGAACAAATCAGCTAATAAGTCGCAGAAAGATCGCGACCAAGAAAGAAGACCTGCAGAGAATCAAATCACACGGTTGAGTGAGAAGCCGAAAAAGAACAGATCGCAGAAAGAGAACCTGCCACCAAAAAGGAGCAAACTGAGAAGAGACCGCGCGAGTAGAGAGCGCGAGAAGAGAAGAGAGAAAGAAGGAAGCGCGAACACCAGCGTAGCCGCGCGAACAGAAAAGAAAGCAAAGGAACAAGTCGCATGAAAAACGACATGCAAGGGATGGCAGGGCGGGAAGAAGACCGAAAGCGGTTAGACAAACAAACTGCGATCAAATTGGAGCAAAGGATCGGTTAGCTCTGATACCATGTAAAAAGAGCTAAATAAAGACAAATTTTTTTGCTCCAAAATAATAAACAATACATAGGTATGCTTCCTTATTTATAGAAAATGTGGGAGATGAGAGAATACAATAAGAGATGCGAGACTAAATACAATCTGCGCTGCTATGCGGTTTGACGCTGGCAAACCACAACAACTGTACAAAGAACAACTGAAGAAGATCACCCAACGACAATAGAGGTAATCCGCAAACCTCCACTGTAGACCGCTGCTGCTAGCCTTCAGACCGCAACTGTGGGTTGCCACCAGACCGCAGTTGCGGAACTCTCACCACTGCTGCTACGGAAAGCCATCAGATCCGCCACTGTAGGTTGCCTGACCGCAGCTGCGGTTAACACCCAGACTTCTGCTGCGACAAACCATCAGACCGCTGCTGCGGCTAGACCTCTAGACCGCTGCTACTGGCCAACCATCAGACCGCTGCTGCGGGAAGCCTCCAGACCGCTGCTGCGGTAAGCCTCCAAACCGCTGCTGCGGTAAGCCTCCAGACCGCTGCTGCGACTAACCACCAGACCGCAGTTACGGGTAGATCTCAGACCGCATCTGCTAAGACAAGCCGCCAGACAAAACCGTTGCCTCCTATCAAACCGCCACACAACCAGACCACATGGACAAACCGCCAGACCGCCCGAACAACAAGCCGCCACGACTAGACCATCAAACCGCTAAACTCTAACAATAGATCTTTCCAAACTCATAACAATAATCAAGTTTGGTGGTTTCTCAAACTCGACATCTAGCTTCAATCATTCATGGAGTTTTCCTATGAATATGACCTCCCGTTGGTCTGCTAGTATTGAAGTGGTGCGAGCAAGGATAGTTTGATTTTTTTTTTGATAATCCTCCATTGATCCAGTTTTCCCTAAGGAGATCAATTCCCCATAAGGTTATCTTGTAATGTAGGATCTAAACATATGTTAAAATTCTTAAATTCGTCCCACGTCATTCTCAATTTCTCAATATGTAAATGGGAAAACCATAGTTGTGCCGCTTTCATCAGGTGGAAGGAGTCCAGATTGATCGATTCCGTTATCGGTGCTCGTTGATTGTAAAAAAAAACTCAGAACTGGTAATCCATCCCAATGAGTCCTCCTTTTCGTTATAGATTGTTAATTTCAACTTAACCTAGTAGGGGGCAACATTAGGGTTATTTTGCGTCTCAGTTGGGGTTTCAATGCGTATAAGGTGGGCGGGGACCCCTAGCTGCTCTTGCTTGTTTGTGTTACAGAACATACTGATTTGTGCCGATGGTGTTAGACTATCAATCATGTTAGAGTGCTGCAACTGTTTTCTGATGTCGTATTTCCGCAATGTATATTGGACTATTTAAAGTAGTAGATTAAAGAGATTTCACCCTCTCTACTTTAAGTGGACTATTTTGAACAAATCCACTTGAAGATTTTAACTTTCGACTATATCTCGACATGCATGAAGATCTTGAATTTCAACTACGGAGCTTGAATTTTAAGAATACAGAGAGCCGGCTGATACATTATTTCTACAAAAATTGTGCCAAGAATTTCATCAAATAATACAGGAGCAATGATGACCAACTAGATGAGAGAGATGGTGCAGAAAGTTCCATAGCCACGCCACATAGTTGGCCATGATTCAGTCATCTTAACTAGGTAGCTATGTAGAAGGACAGACGACACCCCTTGTTTGTGGGAGAACCCTTTCAATAATTTTTGGTAAAATTATTTTCCTTTAGTCACTACCAAAGATTACCTTTGGAAAAACTGTGGAAAGACGTTTGCTTTCTCTTAGTGCTCACTTTATCATTTTGGAATATTGTGTGATTATATTTTCCTTTATGCGAGTGTGGTTTCCTTTATCATATTATTACCTTACTTTTTATAAAGTTGTGTATGATTGTAGTATTTTAAATTTTTAATAAGTAGACAAATAGTTTCTCTCCCGTGATTTCCCTTGGATGCTATCTTGCCCTCTTATAATAGAGAGTTGAAGCAACCTAAAGGACACACAGTTGACAACTTAAGGATTGAGTAAAAGAGTGCTTTGTAGTTTGCTTTGAGTGTCCGTGTACTTTTTAATCTATTTGTAAGTAACAAAGTTTTTCTCTTATATCGGGCACTGTAAATATTCTCTTATCTCTCACTTATATGAATTGTGAGTAATCGTCTTCTACTCATCGGATGAAAGGAACCGAAACAAGTCCCGAATACCTGGAAATGATCCATAAGTGTGTTTTCTTGACAACAGATCAGTGGATTACTGTCCAAAGCTCTACCCATGAGTGATCTGGGCAAACCCTATGTAACAACCCATGTATTTGAAGCGATATATAAGAATAATCATAATAATTAGAAGGGCAAATTTGTAATTTACCTGAAATCCCCCTCCTAAATCAAACCTTCCTCCTAATTCATTTCTTTCGGCCTAAGGGTTCCCGATCCCATTTTTCTCCCGCATCTCGCAAACAGCAGGAAACCCGCTCCCTGTCGATGTCCCGCTCCCGATTCCGCCTCCCGCTCCTGCGCCGACTCCCGATCCCGTCTCCTATGCCTCCTGCCATCGCCTCATGTGCCTCCTTCTCCTCCTCTTCGCTTCCTCTGGCCGACAACCCTAAGAACTGGCAATCTAGGAGGTCGACAACCCTTCCTCTTTCTCCTGGAGCCCGACAACAGAGCCTCTTTCTCCTTCTCCGTTCAGCAAAGGCTGCGGCTTCTTCCCTCCTCTCAAGGCTGACAACCGCTTCCTCTTCCTCCGACAACCCGCTTCTCTTCCTCCGGTAGCCCTAATTTCGCTTCGTCTTGGCCGGGAATTTCGAGAGGAACACCTATGGTTTTCTCCCCTCCTCCTTGAGCTCAAATTTGATCTCCTTGGGTAAGATCTATTCTCTTTCCCCCTTATTCAGTTTTCCCTAAATTATTTTGCTAATTTCTACGCTTCAATTTTGTATATATTGCAATTCAGATTTTTGCCCCCATGCGATTGTCTAACCGTGGTTTATTGGTGATTTCCGGCGCCGCTCCTCATTTCAGTTGGTGGGATCATGCAAAACCCTCTCTGAATTAGGGTTTCTACAAGACTAAACGCAGTCAAGTCTCCGTTTCTGCGTGGTAATCCCTTATCCCCTCACTTTTGATGGAGGTAAATCTCTTAGACCGCTCGCGAAGTAATAATGCATCGAATCATGCCTGTATTAGCGTAATGATAATTTGCTGTATTGCTTTCGTCGTTCTTGATCAGGTTCAGATGAGGAGTGACAGTTTTGCTTGCGTCGTTTGACCCCCTCCATTAGATTCAGCTTCTTTAAGGCAAGTAGAAATCTCTCTCTCTTGCAAACATTGAGTTTAATTTAATGTCTCTGTTCTTTGATTACGTGACTGCATTCTTATATATATATAGATCTGTCAAATGAATTGGTATCTTAATTGCTTCGTCTGTTCTTGGTTTATATTAATCCACCCTTAGATGTTTGTCTTGTCACGTAAATTTAAATTTTGGATGCCTAATCTAACAAATTGGTAGTTTATGGTTTAACATGTTTGGAATGTCACTTGTCTTAAATCATGAATGTTATATATATATATATATATATATATATATATATATATATATATATATATATATATATATATATATGAGTTTTCACTTAGATGGATGATGTTTATGTGAATATTCACATAGATGAAGGAATTTCTCATTTGAAGAATGATATAATATTGAGCACGAGCAACATTGTTATGATAATAATTGTAACGAATTCTGGTTAGCAAATATTGATTGATGTTTTATATTATGCTCGTAACGTACATATTTTACTTGAAAAATGTTTGTGTCAAAAGATTGATTTAAATCTAGATGAGTACTTGATATCTCAGAATTAATTTATGTCAAACTTACCTCTGCAATGTGCTTGAAAACTTTTCTTGTTATTATGTCCTTAGCCTCTCGAACCCGCAAGATTCAAAACTCACTGTTTAGTTTCTTTCATGTCATCGAATTTTATTTCTTATGTCTGTCTGGTTGCAAGAATTATGTAAATCTGTTTCATGATCTGAGGTTTCCCCTTTAATGTGAACCCGTTCCTGTAGGACCGTTAAAATATGAATCCTGCAATTCATTAATGTCATGAGCAATCTTTGAAAGTAACGATTTGTTGGGTCAACTGTCTGCTTGCATGGTCACGACAAGCAGGAACCTTTCCAATAAGACTTGCGTCTGACCCTGAGTGTGAACCATGTGCACCCCCCGTAAACACCTACACATTTCATCGATTACAACTTATGATGTTACATGATCAATTATATGTTATGTTCCAAAGTAAGCTTAATTCAAGTTATTTCTGTTTGACTATTTTACTTGCATGTCTTGTTAGTTTTGCTTCATTTAAAACTAATACACATACATTTCTGTTTTCTTTACTAGTTTTGTACTTTACCTTGCTTATGTTATTAATGGTCTGAGACTTTTCATTATTGTTTTGGATTTGACTTAGCGTTTGCGCCCGCGCCGTTCGCTTCCAGCGCCCGATCCGCGCCAAGCTTCAGGTTCCATGTTTACGTTTCATTTTCTTTAATGTCAGACATTTTTTATGTAATAATTATAGTCAGTAAATCATGGACAACTGTTAGGCTAAATATTGCATGTACTAGAAATTAATACTATTTACATGTTCATTCATCTGAGCCTGTCATTGCATAAAATTTGTCTCTAAATTTGTATCAAGAGTTTTAATAAAATGTACGTGCATCTGTTTTCTCACTACCGTATTTCAAAAGCTTCCGCATAAGAACAACTATTTTCACTCAAAAGTAATTATTTTAAACTATTATCCGTATCTCTGCTCCCGTCTAACAGATATGAATTTTCCTTCCGCATATGTCTGTGACATCACGACTCGCCCCAAAGTGCACTCTGAATTTTGTTGAGACTGGTCGTGACACCCAAAGATTTAAGACGGATTAATTAAGAAACCCATAACCTAGAAATCATAAATCAGTATGGAGCCCGGGGGCACCTTGGAAAAAGCATCGCCATGCATAGAGCCACAAAGAAGAAGTACCGCAACCGCAGGTAAAATACTGATATATGATAAAATTATTATGAAACTTAATTAAAACAACTGAAATCTAAGGGGCTTAGTAAGGAATCATGGAATTATCTTCTAGATAGGATGCTACTCCTACTACATTATTTGCAGGAAATGAGATGAGAAAGGTTCTGAGTAAAATGAAGAGGAGAGGAATTTAAAATTTAATTAAAAAATAAAGTAAAAGAGTAGAAAACATAAAAAGTGCAAGTATGAATTAAAGAGTAGAAAACATAAATAATACAAGTATGGATAAAAGAGTAGAAAACATAAAGAATAAATGTAAAAATTTTAGGATCCAAAGCTCCTACCTAATAACCATTCGTGTTGTTTCTTAGATTACATTCTTTGGCTACTTAACAATTAGCGGGTGCTGGGCTCAAAATAGAGAAGGCTTGTGGATTAAGAGGCTGACCTGTGGCGGAAGTTGGCATCGACGTGGTTGGGACGAATCAGGGAAGATTGACGTTTGTTCGATGAGGTCGAGCAAGATTGGTGTCAGGGCAAGTCATAATCGTTGAAGATCGGCACGCTCAAAATTTAATCGGTAGCCATTGGGACGTCTACAAATGAATTTTGTGGCATAGAATCGTGGAAGATTGTAGCGAGCTATAATGGTTATGGTTGAACGACATCTTGTTGTAATCAGTTGAGGTCGAATGACATCAATATCGGGGTATTGGAATTAGTAGGAAGCTTTAGTGGCATGGAGGATCAATATAATACCAAGTTGTTATCGGCCTCGCTCTAATTCGCTAGAAGCTTTGATGTAGAGGTGGACGAGGTGGAGTTTGTGGAGATGGAGGATACTATGGAGCTTTACTGTGACTTCCTGAGCTGGGTGTGCTCGAAAGGAGAGAGAGACCAAAATCTCACAGTTGTGATAAGCAAAGACTTCAATTTTTTTCTTTACCTCATTCACATATTTCTTAACTTTACATAGACTTACATGACTCAACTGACAATTAATGACTCATAATAATGACTTCTAACAACTAACAACCTATTAATGACCCTATATAAATAAGACTCCACTAACATGCTAACATTATAAATTAAATTTACTCAAAGGATACCTAGGCATGAATGATGGTTGTAGTACTATAAGAGAAGTTAATGACTATTTTTTTAAAGTTGTTTTCAATTTTGTAGAGAGGGCTTCGTAAACAGTTGATGATATAAAGAGCACTAACTGATTAAAAGAGTTCAATTATCAATTAATATAGAAATTCAATATCGTCTGTCTAGCTTAAATATGATGCGACATCGGGTAAGATGTAGCAAGGTATAGGTTGGGTATGGGATGTTGAGAACGAGAGGGAGAGCGAGAATGAACCTTAGGGTTTCCTCCTTTCTTACTTTCTTCCATCCGGCCAAACCACACTTAAATTAAATCAGCCACTTATGTTGATATGGTCACCACCCGGTGAACCAATGTTAGATTGACTTTTAACATCCCCCTTAAGCTAACACCATAGACATTCAACATCCCGAGCTTGAGCGAGAAAGAATGAAGAGATTTCCAAGAAACAACTTTGGTAAAAATGTCAGCAAGTTGATCCTTAGATGACAAACACCATAGTAACAGTCTTATCTTGAATTTTGTCCTGCATGAAGTGGCAGTCAACTTCATTGTGTTTTGTTTTCTCATGAAAGATAAGGTTGTTAGCTATATGGATTGCAGTTTGATTATCACAGTGAAGGTGCGTAGCATCAGAAACAGGAAAGCCCATTTCCCGCAAGATAGACGTAACCCAGATGAGTTCACAAGTAGTGACAACAATGACCTGATACTCTGCTTCAGTGGAGGAACGGGCAACAACATTTTGTTTTTTACTTCTTCAGGAAATAAGATTGCCACCAGCAAAGATAGAATACCCACTTGTAGATCTTATGTCCAAGGAAGAGCCCGCTCAATCAACATCACAGTACCCGTGGACCTTAAGATGGTCATGATCTTGATAAAAAATGCATTTTTCGGGGTCCCCTTTTAAGTATGTGAGAATCTGCAAGACGGCTTGATAGTGATGACCTTTAGGACTGTGCTTGAATTGACTGACTAAGCCCACAACAAAGGAGATATTATGTCTGGTAATAGTCAGTTAAATCAACTTTCCCACAATACGTTAAAATTCTGACTTCCTCTCAGGATCGAGAGAATTCTCCTTATGAATGCCATAATTGAAGTCCACGGGACTATCCACGGGCTTGACTCCCAAATATCCAACATCACTGAGGAGGTCCAATACATATTTACGCTGAGTGATCATCATCTTCCCCACAGATCGAGCGATCTCAATTCCGAGAAAGTACCGAAAGAGACCCAAATCCTTGATTTCAAAGACAGAAGCCAATTCCTTTTTTTACCAAAGTAATGTGGTGTTCAGCAGTTCCGGTGATAATGATATCATTCACATAGATTATGAGCGTTGGAACCGAGATTCGGCCCAATGAGGATTTTGTACCCGAAATGGGGAAACCTGCACTTACTTCTCCCGAGGAAGTGCGTTTGGCTGAAGACTCAGAACTAAACACATACCCTGGACTACAGCGCGGAGGTCCGACCACATACCTGAAAGATCTTAGAGCGCTTCCCCTCCCAATCCAATGTTGTAGCTGGGCACTTTGGAGGGCACTTGAAGCCAATCAAAGCTAACCATAGGAGAAAGAAGCCAAAGAATCAGATCCCCTCCAAAGGTGCCCTTCAGAGTCTATTTATAGTTTTTCAAGTCTGGTCTGCTCGTAGCGGAATCCCGCCTTTTGGTTTTACTAAACACACCCCAAAATGACATGCCAATAACCATACTCCACTATTTGGAAAGGCTATTGGCAGACACAGATAAGCATAACGTTCTATGGAAAATTCTCTAAAATAAGTCAATAATGAGGTCTCAGCCTCCGAGGGTGGTGGATGTCTGAAGAAGCCGACACACGCCCACTTGACTTGCCTCCTAGGGCGAGTGAGGGTCTGCCTCCCGATTCGCCCCGCCTTACCCGACGAGTGCTTAGTCAAACAGATACTCGCCAACCTCTTACTCCTTGCCTGGGGCGAGTGTGGACCTACTCTCCGATTCGCCCTAATCAGAGTGGCGAGTGCTTTGATGAAGCTAGCACTCGCCAGCCTCTCACTCGCAGTCTAGTTCTAGTGTGGCCCTGCCACCCAACTCACCCCGCCAACTGCGTGCCTGCTGCCTTGGGCAAGTGTGAGCCTAGCGTCTTACTCGCCCACTCAACTCAACTCGTCTGTGTCTGAGGACCCTTTTGTGCCTTGGACTTCCTGGCTTATCCACTCGGCGAACATGGAGTTGTACATTGAGAATTATGGTACATTCCTCATTTCTGTAGACAAATACTGAGTGATATGAAGTGTAACGAGTGATGCTTAGATGAACAAGTTTGTCGCTTAACTTGGCAAATCGGGCACAATGTGATTGTTTGAGGCCATACAAAGCTTTCTTAAGGCGACACCCATGTCCTTTAGGAACATCCATACTAGGGGGAGGCGTCATATAGATTTCTTCCTCCAATTCACCATGGAGGAAGACATTTTTTACACAAGCTGATGCAAAGTACAAGACTTATGAGTAGCAATGGACAATAAGATTTTGACAGAGTTCAGCTTAGAGACATAGACAAATGTCTCTTGGAATGGTCACTTATGTTGATATGGTCACCACCCGGTGAACCAATGTTAGCTTGACTCTTAACATGAGAATGCCTATATGATTTATAAAATTAAGTGATTCATCCGTTGTCGCATACGGATGAGCTTTGCCTATTATATGTGTTTTTTCAATACTTTTGTCATCGTCATATGAGTTTTTGTCGTCGTTGTATTGCAATTTTATTTTAGTTTTGTGTCACGAGTTGTTGGCTTGACCGACCAACATGACCATGAATAAATAGGTTCGGTAATTTAAAGTGTTAGGATGCAAGCGCGACAATATATTTAATTGCATGAAATAAGAATCAATTCTGAATTTAATAATATATATTTATTCGGAATTGATTCGGAAGTTTAAAATTAATTAGAATCCTCTTTGATTTCCCATGAAACCTCTTGAGTTTTAATTCATGACAATTACCACCCCCCTTATGGCATTGACAACCACCCCCCGCTTAACCGAAACCCCTCTCATTTTCTCCTATTAAATTCCATCCCATCAAGCCATTCGCAGACTAGAAAAAAGAAGACTGTACGGGCTTTTGCTTTGTCCGATCCTCTTCCAACGCAACTCCCATACCGTCTCTGATACGATCACAGATAAATTCCAAGAGGAATCTAGCGAGGGGAAGGGTCGGCGGAGGTGAGGGAGAGACGGACTCCTAGAAGGGAGGAGGGAAGACTAGAGCGAGAGAGGGGAAGTTAGAGAGATAAAGGAAACCTTAGATTAATTCTTCCATAACATTACAAGACCCCAAAGGCCATATATAGGCGACTTAGGCGTCATTGACATAATTGTAAATAACAAAGCATAGAACAATATTAAATTACTTAAACGCTACGACACGACTCGATACAACAAAACTCAATACATCACGACTCAACATATACATAATAATAATACAAGATAACTGATGACGGATGTGGATCTGTAACACTCCATTTGTCCTTCAAAATGAGCTTGCCCTCATGCTCGTGTACCACGTGGGTGAACAGATCATTTGGTACCTTGACCTCCCGTCAGAACAGGGCCAGGTAGCGCGTAGCAGGGGTGGCGAGTAGCGGAGGCGTCATCAAATGGACGGACGACAGAAGCAGTGACTTCCGCATGGTCGGTGGAGCGGTGGTGAGCAGCAACCACAAGGATGTTGGAGACGCGATGACTGACAGCAAGAACGGATTCGTCAGGAACATCGGGGCACGGGGCGGTAGAAGAGGCGGCGATGCGCCCAGTGAAAGAGGCAAGGAAGGGGCCGAGGGAGCATGAGCCCGGAGAGGAGACAATGAGATGGTCGAAGGAGGTTGCAGAGCAGGTGACCAGAGTGGTGGCGGACGCGGTGGAGGTATGACCACCGTGGAGAGATGTCGTACATTGGCGGTCGGTGCGCTTTCGACGAGGGGATTGACTGCGACGCAGAGGAGGGGGTTGGTGTCGTAGAGGAATGTTGGGGGCGACATGGCAAGGGAAGCTCTCACATGGTGTAAGAGGCAGCCCTGGTGGAGACGGCTTAGTGCGAGAAACCTCGTGGGGGGTTACAGAAACCGTCCGTCGATCGCGAGGAGACGATCGACTTTGACGTGGAGGGGGGCGCATGTGGCTAGGATTTGTGTAGCCAGTGCAGAGAAATCTAGTCGAGGGCTGGTGTCTGGCGACAACAAGAACAACGGCCCGGGAGCGCCTGATTGGGCGGCGACCATGATGCCAAGGATGTAGATTGGAGATGATGTCGATCGATTGGTGTGTAGAAAGGGGAGTTCTGGCGGGGAGCAGCCGGTAGGGGAGAGATTTGATGAAGATGTCGGCGGAACCCAAGATTCTGTGTCCGATTGGCGCGTGGAAAGGGCGGAGCGCGAGTCGGCGGAGGCGGGCGCTGGAAGCGGCGAATGCGAGCGCCGGAAGGAATCAGACACGGTCCCGGATGATAGGGTTGCACAAATCTGGAAGCTGTCCGTGAACTAGCCCTGCAGGCGCGATCAGGAATGGACAAAACAACGGATCAGAGGCTGGAGTCCCCGCGCTGAAACTGCGACACAAGAGCGGCTCGGGTGTTGCTGCGACAGAATAAGCGTACGGGGCGGATGGGCGGTTGCAGCACGGGCGAGAAAATCCCGTCGACAGAGGGATAACGACTAGCAGGCTTGGCGGACGACGCAGAACGCAGACTCGCATACGTGCGGTATCAGGCAGAGCGGCTCGGGCGGCGGGATCAACGACGACGGGAGGTTCGGCGGCCTACGACGGGCGATCCGGCAGTGCGCGATGTCGCCAGGCCGGTGCTGGGCCGCAACAGGAGACGAACACGTACGCCAGACAGTGGGATATACACGATTCGGCGAAAGCAGAGAGCGCGATTCAGCGTGAGTCGTCGGAACAGGGGTTGCGACTAGCTGTGGTAACAAAATCCGTACACCGGCGGCCAGATGGCAGGCAGTGCGGCATGCCAGACCAATTGATACGATCACTGATAAATTCCAGGAGGAGTCCGGCGCGGGGAAGGGCCGGCGGAGGTGAGGGAGAGACGAAACCCTAGAAGAGAGGAGGGAAGACTGGAGAGAGAGGGGAAGTTAGAGAGATAAAAGAAATTAATTAATTTGCATAACCATTACAAGACCCCAAAGGTCCTATATATATGCGCCGATGACATAATTGTAAATAACAAAATATACAACAATATTAAATCACTTAAATGCTACCACACGACTCGATACAACATGATTCGATACATCACAACACAACATATAAACAATAATAATAATGCAAGATAACTAATGACGGATGCGGATCCATAACAGTCTCCCCTGCCAGTCCTTACACCCAAGTCGAGGAATGCTGCTGACCCCGCCGTACTGAAGACCGCCCACCAACGAGCCATCCCCGACATCGTCCAGTAGGTGCGACGTTCCCTGTGGTGTTCCGTCCCACGACTGTGCTTGCGATATCACAAATCAGCCGTTGTGACTGATTACCCTTCGCCGACTCCCTCCAAACGCCTCTCACCTCCTCACTGTAGCCTCCGGTGCCACCCTTGTCCTCCCGTATGAACCTTCCTGCAACCTCAACAGAACCCATCATCCCCATAATCCCGTCCAGCCACCTCATCAACTTTCAACTTCCCCCATAAATCCGACCAGCTGACACCCACACTGTAGCCGCCCTTCACGTCCAGCCAGCTGCCCAAATCGAAGCTCATCCGCTCTGGGAAATCCCCGCAGGTATACCATTCGCTCACTGCTGTTAAAATTTACTCATGCAATTAATTTTGTGGTCAATTTGTTAGCGCTTGCATTTCAAATAGTTTCTGCTATCATTATTATCGCCAAGTTATTATCGATCATTGCCGCTTGTTTGAGCTGTCCGTTTGAGGAATAATTAAACTCACGCTTGGAGCCTACACTAGATAGCCGAGATGAATCGACTTGAGTTGAGAATTAGCTATCGAGGACCCCACTCTCTCCGGGTAGGGCGATACTAAAGAAGATATCCCGGTTCAGAGTAATCCTCATTTAGTTTCCAGAAATAATCAAATTTTCAAGAATCCGGTTTGCATCATTAACTGACCTTGCTTGCTGTAAAAGAGGATTATAAATAGAATCACAATTATGACAAGCGAGTATAACTTTTAAGAAAACAAAGAAAATCTTACAACCACAAAATGAACTCACAGCCAATAGAAGGATTCAGGAAGACTGAAGTTGGAGAAGGTGTGTGGTGTCCGGTGATGGGACCCTCTTATGAATGTCGTCGCCAATGTTAGATAAGACTTTGGAAATGGTTACAAGCCTGTGGAGAAATAGAGAAAGGGTTGGATTGGAGTAGCTGTGGACTGGGGAGGGAATGTTTGTGGTTGGAGTAAAGTGGGGAGTGGTTTGGAAGGTAGCCGAGTAGAGTGGGCTGTAGGTCAATGGAGGGTGGTCTGGAAAGGAGTTCGTAGGACTAGAAGAGTTATAGGTAACAGTGAATGGAGAAGAGTTATAGGGAGTTTGGTGAAGGTTATGAGTGGTTGTGGAGTTTATGGAGAGATGTGGGAGGGGTGGGTATAGTTTTGGGCTGGTTGGAAAGTAGAATATATAATTGATGGATGAGTATATTTAAAACATTACAAGAGACACTTAAAGACGGACATAAAATGTGAGACTAAACCCTACTACTACTAAAAATTTTAATAGACCGACAATGCTCGATATTTCCAACACTCCCCCTCAAGCTGGAGGGGAAACCTCCACCTTGGAAACGTCAAATAATGACAATGGAGGTAGGTGATGTGGGACAAAACATCAGATGAGCCACCAGGAAAAAAAATCCAAATCAGGGAATCAAATTGGGGACAAAACCACACACAACGTAGAACCCACACATGACGTGGACTCGTGGGAATAAGGTCAACCAACATCACCTACACACAACATGTAGAAGGGAACAAATGATGTGAAGTTAATCATCAAATGGGCAACCTGGGATAATCGTCAGGGATATTCCACACAAAGGGTGGTCCACACGACATAGTCCCGCAGGACACAGTCCCGCACGACACGATCACACGTGACACAATCCGTTGAGATTAGAACAACCAACAACAATCGTGTGGGACTAAGACGAACAACGTGAAAGATCATCTGAGTCACCCTCATCCCAAAGACATAAACAATCACAAGGACAACAATACAACAAAAGGACTCATAAAAGACAAGTTCTACTACGAAGCATCATCATCGATGAGATATCAATGCCTTGGAGGGGGTGCAGCAACTGAAATTGATAGAAATCCGAGATGCAGCGGCTTGAATCGTCCAGAAGGCATCAGAAAAATATAGTCAGCAGCTGGAAGCCGCATGAGCACGAGCGACAGAATGGTTGAGGCCGGACTGGAGCAACGACCGGGCACAACGAAGGAAGTGGTGGTTGGATTAAAAGATGGCATCGTCGAAGATGCAAAGGAGCTGGGATTTATGGGTATATCTGCGACCGGATCATCAGCTGGAGTAGCAACGGGATCGTCGACAGGATCAACGACAACGAACGAGCCTTGATGTATAACAAGGACGAATCGGCGGAAGGGCGTCGTCGGAGTTGCAAATGTCATGGATGTCGCTCGACGGAATCAAATCTTGGGAAAAGATGTGGAGGACGCGGGCGGAATCGTCGAGGAATACGACATACAAGATCAACAATGGAATCGTCGAGGGAAGCAGCATACGGGCTCGCCAAGTTCGACGAGTCCGGGAGAGAGTTCCTCCGATGGGAACTAGCGATAGAGAAGCCAGATGGGGCTGAAAGTCGAGCGGCGATGGAGAAGCAGTCGAGTCCACGCACGATGTGTGAGAAGAGATCTCACGCGAGCGAAGCGGCTAGGGTTCTGAATCACGGAATGAGTGAGGAATCATTTTCGTCTTTGATACCATGTTGGAAAGTAGCAAACATGATAGATGGATTCTTTTATTTTCCACATAGGGGTATATTTAAAGCATTACAAGAGACTCTTAAAGACAGACAGACAATGTAGGACTAAACTCAACTACCACTAAAAACTTTAATAGACCGACAATGCTCGATATTTCCAACAAGGCTGAAGAAAAATAAGTGAGAATTATTGTTGGAAGTTATGGGTGTGAGTGGGTAGTTATGAGTTGTTATATTTAGTTGTTGGTAGTTATTGGGTAGTGGGGTTGTTTTAATGTTAGTTATGGTAGTTAATGTGGAGTGTTGATATGTGGAGTGGAGGGGGAGGGCTGATGAAGATGGTGGCTTGTGGTTACATTGTGAGGCAAGGTGTGATAGCCTACTAGTTTGAGAAGAAGGAAGATGGGAAATGGGAAGGGCTGTCCAGTGGAAGAGTGGAGGGATTCTTAGGCTTTGTGCCTAGGTTCCAACTTCAGCACCAAGAGGAATTATTCTCACATACTTTTGATCCTTGTAAATGGAACCTCCTATCTCTATTTATATTTTAAAAAACGAGCATGAACCGTCGCGGTCTTCCGATAACAGTTGATGCAAATCTCTAAATGAGCGGCCCCATCGTCATTTCCTCATTCGACATGTGTCGACCCCTCTGGGTTGTGCAGATGATCCACATCATGGTGCAGTCTTGACATTGAATAGATTTCAAGCGAGTTAGGCTCAACTTGAAATTGAATTTTTTGCGAGCTAGGCCCGACTCGAAATTGATATTTTCGAGTATGGCTTGGTTTGATTTTTGTTCAAAATTGAAACCAATTTCGAGCCGAGCCAACTGAACTCAAAGTTGCCTCATTTTCGAGCCGTCTCAAATCCAAATCGAGTTTTTTTAAGCATTTTATACTTTTAACTATGCTTTCATGTTTAAAAAAATCATATATGTTAAATATCAAGATAAATGTTGTAAGATTGGATAGACCTGTAAGCGGTTCGGTTCGGTTTTAGGTAAAACCGAACCCGAACCGAATAGTCTCGGTTTTTACACATCCAAAACCGAAACCGAACCGAAACTGATCAGTTTGTTTGGTTTGGCTTTTTAACATCGGTTTGGTTTTCCGGCAAACTTAAAACGTTGTATTCAAAAAATATTGATTTTTGTTAGTGTTTTCTTGGATGGTCGACTACTAGTTGAGTGAGTCTGATTAACTATAAAATATATTTTCCAAAAAATAAGTTCATCCGCATTTAAAGGAAAACTCAGAGAACATATATAATAACATATATATTAGCTAGTGCAATTAAGAATATAAGTTCAAAGATTCGTTTAAAATAGGAATAATGAGTACAACAAATTTAGGGTTAGTGGTTGTCACCTAGGACGAAGAAGTTAGATGTCTTGATCCAAACATAATTATAATATATTATCTTTGCTAATTGTTTTTATTCTCTAAAACTTAGGTTTGGTTTGGTTTGGTTTCCCCGACCAACATACCGAACCGAACCGAAAGGACGTCGGTTTTCTGCCCCCCTAAACCGAAACCGAAACCGAACCGAACTAATCGGTTCGGTCTGAAAATTGGTTCGGCTTGATCGGTTTGGTTCGGTC